>WOFM01001237.1:0-205400 GCA_011428145.1 Ericerus pela
CTGAGAGTGATTTTGAAACTTTATTTAATTACTTTGTAGGGGAAAGAATTCAAGATATTGATATAGATGTAGCCAATTTTCCATACTTCCAAACTTTTTATGGTACTATTACTATGGAGTCATTTGAAAATACAATTTTTTGGCTAATTAGTCTTGAAAAAGATAAAATTATCACTAAATTTACTGAGATTTTTCCAAATTACTTCTCAAAATTAGTCGTTTCTTCGTCAGAAAACTTGGAAAAATTTAATAATAGGTTTCTATAAATGAAATTAGTATTATAGTATAATAAAATCCCATCATAAAAAACATTATTTTTTGTATAAAAAACATAATTTTTCATGTAAAAAACGTAATTTTTCTTATAAAAAACGTAATTTTTTTATAATTTTCCATTATTTTAGTCAAAATTATATTCATACTTAAATTAAAATCATTGCCAAAACTTGTCATATTTTGAAAGCTTTAACAAAGGAAAAACATCATTGATTTTTCATGCTCAATTTCTTTTGTTAGATAAATGTGGGATTCTGGAGTCATTAATTGAATTTTCTTGCACAGTTTCTTTTGTTATAATAATTTAAACCAAATGTATTTTTTCAAACTGAAATACAATAGAAAAATAATTTCCAGATCTTTCTAAGATGATATTTCCTCTTTCAAATACGAATTATTAGTTTATTTATTTCCTCACAAATATTTTTTTCTCTCTTCTTCATAAATCATTATTTTTTTGAAATTTAAAAATAATCGTTGATTCTAAACATATATTACAAAATCAGGATATCAAAATGATTTGAAATTTGAATGAAAATTTGTCACAAACTCAATCAAATCAAAAAGAAGAAAAAGTAAAGGAAATAAATGCACCTTTATGGAAGATTTTTTCTGGGAACAATTAATTAGACTGGAAACGTTCAATAATTTCTTTAATACATGGTGCAGGATACTATAATATTTTTGCAAACCCAAAAGGACAAGAATATTATAAAAATAATTTCGATAGAATGGATTTTATTTCTTCAGACACATACAAAGCATACTGCAAAAGACAGGATAATGCCAAAGCATTTATTTTAGAACAAATTTCTTATACAATTGGAAGAGAAATCTGGGAATGTAGAACTGTAGACAAAATCTTTACAAAATTGGATAGCATATAATTATGGTGTTAAAACAAAAGTTATGGTAAACATGGCAAAATCAAAATTGTAACAATTTAAATACAAACATCAGGGAAATATAAGAGTTTTTTTAATAAAATGGGATACCCTTGTACAGGATGTTAGAGATGCAGAAGAAGAAATAACTGAAAATTTTGAACTTGAAAATCTATTAATGGCTTTAGGAAACAAACAAGCAATTCCTCTAATGAGATTTGAAAATTTAAAAGAAGAAGAAAGAACATTAAATAATTTAAAAAGAATACTTGAAGAAGACTTTGATCAAAAAATAAGAGATGTACAAATTTTACATGAATATAGAAACTACAATAATCAAAATCTAAATAATTATCAAAATAACAATTATAGAAATAATAATAGTGGCAATTATCAAAACTATAATCGTAATGGCAATAATAATTGGAGTAATGGACCATACCAAAACAGAAATTGGAGACAGTATCCTAATAATAATAATAACAATAACTACAATTATCAAAATACATACCAGCAAAATCAAAATTCAATTTCTTCAAACAAACAATTTGAGTCACAAAATGAAAATGCAAATTTAAATACTAGTTTTTTCCATTGTAATGGATCAGGTCATGTAAAATCAAATTGTCCTGAAAATAACCAAAAAATGAATTATAATACAAATAATAATAATAATTATCCTAATAAAAAAAAAATAATAACAAGGATTCAAATGGTAATAATAATAACCAAAATACAAATAATAAAAAACCAAATAAACAACAGGAACCACCAATTAGAATGAGTTTCATGGTCAAGAGATTTAGGAATGATGATGGATGATTAATAGACGAATTAACTAATGTTAATAATAATAAAATAAAAAAATCCGAATTACAAGAATTTAACTAAAAATATGTTATTGGACGGAGGATTGGATGTTCATTTGACTTCAGATATTAATAAATTAAAAAATATTCAAAAATTTGTTCCGCCTATTAAATTAATGTGTGCCCTAAAACAAGCATTTTTATATGCAATGCATAAAGGAACAAAGTTGATTTTAATAGAAAAAAAATTTAAAGAACAACAAATAATTGACTTATTGGATGTATATTTTCTACCTGAACTAAATTACGACATATTGTTGGGAATAAGAGTTACAGAAACAGGAATATTAAATATAGTTCAAGGCAAAAATATAGCAAATATCTACTTTATAGAAACAAATAAAATTTTAATGTCAGCTATTAAGAATGATAGTGTTTTTGTGATAAATTATGAATTAGTAGAACACGAAAAAGATTTGTATGCCAGTCACTAAAGATGATGAATAAAATGATTATGATATAGAATTATAAATTGAAGCTGATGATAATATAAATTCACAAAATACTGAATGGAGTGATTATGAGATAGAAGAAACTATTAAACAGATTATAAATACATAGGATACAGATTGGGATGACTATGAGGTGTCATTAGATGTTGTAGATGAGGATGATTTATCACAGGGGGGTGATACCCTAAAAATTTATGAAATAAATGATGATAATGAAAATTTTTTAAATATACCACATGATAATAATAATATTGAGAATCAAATGAATATTGAAGAAAATAATGATAATAATAATTTACATATTGAAAATGAAAATATAAATATATCACAGGAAAATGTAGAATCTAATGAAAATATTAATAATGATAATGATTTAAATAATGAAAATGAAGCTCTATTAGAAAATAATTTAAATGAAAACTCTCATACAGGAAACTCACGAATTAATAATAATAATAATAATGAAAACTAAATAATACCATTTACCAATAATACTATAGAAAAACAAAATTTATTATGGCATAGAAGAATGGGACATATTAGTGGGAAATACCTTAAATTACTGCAAAAGCTATCAACAGGCATTCCAATGTCATTAAAATTTAAAGATAATGAATTTACAAATTGTGAAATATGTTAAATTGCTAATAACAGCAGACTTGGACACAACAGTTTTAGAAAAAAATCTGATAAAAAACTACAATTAATTTCATCAGATATTATGAGACCATTTTCCACATCTATTCAAAATCAGAAATACCTATTAACATTTATAGATCTTTTTCAAAATTTACTTTTGTGATACCAATAACATCTCGTAATGATGTATTTGACAATTTCAAAATAATAGTAAACACATTAAAAAATAAATTTTCAGAATTTCCTATAGGAACATTAAAAACTAATAATGTAAAAGAATACACAGATATTAGGATGTTAAATTTTTGTCAGGAACAGAGAATTACTTGAGAAACTGCAGTCCCTTATTCACCTGAACTTAGTGGTATTGTAGAGAGACAGAATCAATCAATAATGAGAAGAGTCAGAGCAATGATTTTTGACAGTAATTCAGATCTTCAATTTTGGACTTCAGCAGCTACAACAAGAGCTTATCTGATAAATAGATCTCCAACTAAATCCAATCCAGATTGTAAGACACCTTTTGAAATTTTTTTAATCGTAAACCAAATTTAAATTATATCAAGACTTTTGGTTCATTAGCTTTCAAGCATATTTCTATAGAAATTAGACAAAAAAAATGCAACCACACAAATAAAAAAGAAACAAAAGAAAATAGATCCAAAATTTTCAAATAGATCAGAGAAAAATATTTTAATGGGCTATACCACTACAAGATACTGTTTAAGGGATCCCTTTTCTATAAAATATCATATAGCATATGATGTCAAATTTAATGAAAATAAAAATATTTCACATCTTAAAGATTTTGATAACTTAATTATAAAACCCTCAGAATATATTAGGGATTTAAACATTATTCCACCTGTAGTTTGCAATATAGCAAAACATTATGATACTAAATATATAGAGGATTGTATTTCTAAAACTATTAACGGTATAGAAAATAGTCCCTTCAAAAACAAATGGAAAATGGCTATACAGGATGAATTGAAATCTTTAAAAGAAATTTACATTTGGGAGGAAGTTCTTTATGAAAAATAATCAAATTTAATAGATACAAGATGGGTATTTGTAACTAAATGCGATGAAAAAGGCTACCATAAGCCAAAGGCAAGATTAGTAGCTTGTGGATTCAGGGACAGAACCAAATATAAATTAGGAGAAACCTTTGTATCTGTTGCACCAGCCTGGCTAATTAGATGGATATTTTTAATAGCAAATAAATTTGATCTTAATATTACACAATACAATGTTAAAACAACCTATTTAAATTCCTCAATAAATTTTACACTATATTTAAAACCACCTTTAGGTATGAACATAGACTCTAATAAAATACTAAAATTTAAGAAAGTAATGTACAGACTAAAAATAGCCTCAAAATCTTGGTATAAATTATTGGACAACAAAATATTACAAATGGGTTTTGATAGATCTAAAGTCGATCCTTGTCTATATATTCGTCAAGATAATAATAATAATAAAACATTTCTATTAGCATATGTAGACGATATACTTCTTATTAAGAAAAATGAAATATCAACAAATTACACCTATACAAATAAATGAGGATAATATCTCTAAACAAAGAATTTGTTCAGGTGGTACACAAAAATGTGTCAGAGCGCTAATGATAAAATGCTACAAATTTTTAGAAGAATTTGAAAACTAAATTATAGAATTCAAAATAGTAAATTCACAAAATCAGTTAGCAGACCTATTAACAAAAGCACTGGAAAAATCAAAATTTCAATATTTAGTTGAACAAATCCTTGAATCTTCAAACATATTTGCTATCTCTTAATAACATCATCATAAATACGCTCTCTGAGTTAACTCACAATTCATAACTATACACAATTAAATAAATATTTAAAATTGTTACATCTATACCATCAGATAACTGACATTCTTGAACCTTAAATCTAGAATAAATAATATAACAATTAATTTAAAAAAACTGAATTGTACTTACCTTTTATATGACATTTTCTAATTAATACTAGTAATTTTTTTTATATATATAAATGCATTTGAAATCACAAATTCTTTTAGTTACCAATTATAAACTTGTCAATTTATGTAACATTATTAACCCAATTTTGAAACAAATGTTCCTTTTTTATTTATTTACTTTTTTTTATTTATTTCTTATTTCTTTAATCTTTTTATATACACGTATTATACACAAAATTGTTTTGTACTCCATTTATAAGAGTTCAGGGGGTGTTGGATGAAGTCCATGTAACTCTCATACATCTCGCACACTACCTGGCAACACTGAACTCATAATACATAACTTTCGTAATCTTATTTTCACGCACACTGTTGCCAAAGTGGGGAATTTGTTGTTTCTCTACCCACACCTTCAACTGTACTTTTGACTGTTCTTTAATCGTCCATTAAATGTGATTGCTGTAAACTCGTTCGTACACGATCCACGGTTAAATATTATCTTCACAAAAGTAACAAACCTCATTTCTAGTGATGTTTAAGTGAAGGGAGGTTAAAGTGACGTTTGTGTAGGTAAATATGGGCCTTGCATTTATTTACAAACATTGGCGTACAAATTACCCCATTCTGGAGAATTTAATTATTCTGATTGGTTGATGTCGATTGATGCGGGGTAATTTGTACGCCAGTTTACAGGTGCTTGGTGTAGATGTTAACGACAAATCGATTCCATTTGAAAACAGCTGCATATCGTCTTCATCATATATATATATCCCTGAAGAAGTTACCGGTGTCAGCATTTGATAGAAAAGAATAACATTTGAATCGTTTATTCTATTTCTGAATTGTAATATGATGATTGTGTCGGTGGTAGAAAGTAATTTTCAGTGAAATATATCCGAGGAAAGCTGGTACTATTATTTTTCTATACATTGCTATTTTGAATATTTGTTGTTAATGGATGAAATGGACATATCTTTGGGATACAAAAATACATCAAGAACTCCGAAACCACCGAATCGAAAATCAGCATTATTTTACACACCAAGAAAAGGGTAACTCATTTAAAATATTTAATATTGATTCATGGTACTGAATAATAACTGATTTTTACTTGGAAATTGGTTCTAGAAAAAGTGTTTCGGGCCGTTCAACACAATCAACTTTAGTCATATGTAAAACTCTTTACCATACTGTCGAAAGCTATGGTGTTCCTGTGCCGGTTCAAGTTACTGAAGCTCTTGCATTTTCTGATCGTTAGTATTAATACTATTGTGTCTCCATGTCTACTGTAACTGGTCACGAACTCTAATGATCTTGTTTATTTTAGGTAACGCAGTGTGTAGTGCTTCGTTAACACCTGATGGCTGGGCTTGGTTTGTTATTGGACGACGTCTTTTCATTTGGCAAGCTACTAAAAACAAGCAGATTTTTGGCGCTAGTTGTAAAGAACTTATGTTACCGCCCTCTGACTTAGCTTATTCGGCCAACCTTATTTCGGTTTTCACTTTGCACGGCCATCAAGTATGAAATTTCAAAAGCATTGTTCAGCATTTTTTCAAAGTCTTTGAATTGTTAATCATCGTAACGTTTCAGACAGTTTCATGCATTGTTGTCTCACCTGAAGGATTAATTCGATATTGGCCAAGTATTAGTAACGAGGCCACATCAATTGAAAGCAATGCAGATTTACAGGTAAAAATTGTTGAAACCCACCTTATATTTATGGAAGAACTTGTTTCAACCTATATACTTTTTTAGGGTCAAGAATGTGAAATTATCAAAAAAATAAATCCGATCGGATTCATAGTTGCCACTACGACTTCTACGCTTTTACTGATTGAAACAAATAATTTGGGAGGGCGTCATTTTATTACCTGCAGAAAACTTTCAGCTCCTGCTGGATGGCTTGGTGGAATTGGACGTCGGTTCTCCACAATGCTGTTTGGTGGAATTCATTCAGCTCAAGGAACTGATACGGTAATGAAAAATCAAATTGACAACGATTTTCATGATGACCTGAAAATGATCATCTCGACGATTCTTATTGGTGGTCTTATTGTTGATGAAACTCAGCTTTGGGGGTCTCTTCTGGAGGCCGTTTACGAACTGTCTGTAATCCTTATAGACAGTTCTATAAAGCAGTATAAGGGCTATATACTGTTTGCTTATCACAACTTTATTGATCTATATGGCTATGTCCGGACTCCGGAGGTGTCTATATAAGTCAATAAGAGCTATAAAGATTTGGGAATATTGGTGTCTGTGATTTTTTCTGTGGATTTTTATATTTTATAATGAAAAAATTGCTTCTTATCAATAAACGGTTCCCTTCTGCGCATGCGTTTGGATTTCACTCGTAAAAACTATAGTCATGATTTTTTTATAGCGTAAATGGCATCCTGTGTTGACAAACTGTCCCTCGCAGAAACAAAGTAGAATACGCAAATTTTTTCTTGGAATCCACAATGGTATCAAATTAATCTTCTTTCAGGACTGATTTTGCTCAGTAGACAAGTTTCTACTTTAAAGCCACCTCCCCTATTCGTCTATTTGCCAAATAGCAAATACATTTGAATAATAGACGAATATTTATCTAATCACCGAATGTGTTGTGGGTTTTCTCGAGTATGCTCGTGTATTTGGCGAGCATTGCCAAATACATTCTCGATGCTCTTGATTGTTATCGGTAAATTTTCTTTTGTCAAAGAGAACAAATATTTGAGCTTGCCGTACCTATACATTTGTTACATGTGTGTATCAGTGTACTCGTCATTTGGCAAGCAGGATGATAAGCATACCTGATTATTTATGCTCAGCCATATTTGGCAATAGACGAATATGTCGATTTGATACTATTGAAGAAATCCACAAAACCGTATCTAGACTTGTAAAGCCATTACTTTTAAAAGCATACCTCAGTTTTCGAGAGTTAAGAGAAGCACTGGTAAAGTACGGCAATACCCCATTTAGTATCCAAAGATTGAATCACTTAACCATTTCAGGATTTCACCTGTCTCGAGAATTAAGAGTACGCTTTCAGCAAAATTTTCATTGAATCTTTAGCAAACATATGTTAATGTTTTAGCAAAATTTCAACTTTCTACAAACAATGGTTCTCTTGCAATTACATTTGATAACTTCGATTACATAGGCTGTTTCCATTAAATTGTGTATGATAGGAGGCTTGTTTCTTTGGCTTTTCAATCTGTTAGGCGAAAGTAAATTTCTAGTGAAACAATGAGAAAGATTTATAAAACTAATTGAAGCTTCTAAAATTATTATAATTTTTCAATTTTAACATAAATATCAATGAATTTATTTATGAACTGTTGGATACAAAGTGGCATATTGTCAGATTAGTATCTATAGAACTTTACCGGTGCAGGTTTGTTATGTCGCCGGATTTTTATTGTAAAGGGGTTTAGTTTTGGGTCTTGATAAAGTATAAAATTCTTATATTTAATTATGACATCTCGTAGATCATTTATTTTCACTGCCTATTATTAATAACCAGAAATACGTCGTTCCCGTAGTTATTTGCTGATTTAGCCCGTCATATTATCTGATCTATTAATTAAAAAAATTATTTGATTTTATTGGAGATTATTTTGTGAACTGTCGATAGTTCTCTCTTGAATTAGATATTTTGCATTCAGTTTTGAAAACTAGAACGAGAAAACAATTTTCCTTCTCGGAGTAGTTTCTGAGCGCAATTATTCTTAATTTCAGTTCTTCTGGAGTAAACCGTTCATAAACGGTTCTTCAGATCATATGTTTTTTATTTAAGGTTCAACAGCTGGTTAATTTTTTTAATTTTTAGTATATATATATATTTTTTTTCAGAAACTTCTTAGACTTTTAGTTCAAGAAACTAGTAATTCGCTTGTTTCATCTGGTAATAGCAATTATCATGTACTCGTGTTGGCTCGACATACCCTTCAGAAATGGTCGTTGTCTATGGGAGAGCCAGAAAGACTCGTTTATGAATGTAGTCTAGAGTCATTCATTGTTGAAAACTTTATACAAACAGTTTGGGTAAGTGCTTAAGTCAGCTGATCTCTTTTGTCGATTTCATTGAAATATTTGAATTGTTTTTCTAGAATGCCTCCGAAGATAATGAAATCAGTATCTCACTCGTGGATATGGAGCTGATTGAATCTGGTAATCAGAGTGTAGTCATTCTTGCTGTTGCTTCTAATTTCGTTGTTTCTAGTCAGACGCATTATGCTCTGGGTAAGCTATTATCAGCAAGTTTGAATGGTAATGCATAGTTCTTTTTTTCTAAATTTTTCGTACATTTGCAGTAATTGTCAACATTGAAGGTGATGCTCCGCCCACGCGCACGTCGTCTTTCTTTTTGCTGAAAAATATAGATTTTTCTGTTTTTCATCCTGATCATAATTTGAAGAAAATCAGTCTGTTGGTTAGCGGTCAATCTGTGTACTTATATAATCATCGTTATATTGTTTCTTCGCCGGGTACGAGCATTCGAAATGATTGTTTCTTAATTTGTGCATATTTTTGGTTGTGATCACGTGTTATGTTCGTAGCTGTAAGTGGTTACGATGAAGCAGACGTCATTGACTTACCAGAAACTAGTATTTTAGGAGGAATCACTATAAATCAATTACCTGTGTTCTTTTCACGTATCCATGGTTTTATATCTGTGACTCCGTCGGATATAATTTCACCTCTAGATTTTGTAAATAGGTAAGATTTAAAATAAAACATGTCCCGTTGAGAATTCTATCAAGTGATTGTAAACTCATCCTTCAGTTTCGAAATATCAACTGTGTCTGAAAAAATGGAAGCGTACGAACCCGAAGTAGAAGATGCCACTGTTTACAAAGATAGCAATGCATGTATGAAAGCCGCTTTCCTCTTTTACGTTAGCAAAAAATCGGTAAATTTGTCAAGAATTTTTTATTCTTTCGATAGTACAGTTGTCACTTTTGCCTTTATACTTTTTTTCATTTGCTGTAGAATCAGGCGAAAACTATGATAAATGATGTGTTTCCCCTTGACGAAGCACCGTCTCAGGTGGATTCAACTCTCGATCTTGTTGCGATAAAAGTTAGTTTAGATTTGATAAATGATGTACCAGCCAAGGATCCGAGATGGGCCGATTTGAAGTCACTTGGTAAGTTGAATATTATCTGTGAAATCAAACCAGTTTCGCACGATAATTAATTGAATGATTTGGCAGAAAAAGTTAATCTAAACAGCACCCTGTCTTTACAAATTCAAAGTCAACTTGAGGAAAAACAACAAGCGCTGGATTGGTTTATTTCATTTTTACGAGAAATGGGTCTATGGAATAGGGTAAGTATTTTTTCAGTTTGGGATATAATTTTTTGAGAAAGGATTGGAAAACTTTTCCATAATTGAATGAATTTCTTGTAGTTCATTCTCATTTTTAAAATGTTAATTCACGTGATTTTATAATTAAACTGATTGTAGTTAGGAGCCGTCACATGGAATAATGTTGTAATGGCAACCTCGTACGTTTTTGCAGAGCAAGCCGAAAAGCTCATTGCTGCGACAGTGTTGAAAAAATTGCAAAATAAGTAAATATTACATTTTGGGAGTTTAATTCCGAAATAGACTTCTCACATTGATGTTTTCTCCATCATGCAGGTATACATATCTTCTGGAAGCTGTAATAAAGGATGTTGTTAAAAATGAAAACATGGAGTCTTCTAGCAGTTTAACTGCTTTCGATTTATTTTATAGAAAAGTATTTAAAATTTTTTTCCAATTCGTTGGGCGGAGAAAATCAGTAATTAATGCGTTGCATTGTTTAATAGGTTAGCATCGTGCACAAAGCTTTGATTCAACTGTGTTCAAATTGCGAAGATCATGTTTGTAAAGAACATAGTTTGCAAAGTGTTGTGAAGACTATTAATGATACGAATTCTATTTTGTTGGTAAGTTAATTTTGTGGCTGAACGTCGGAGAAGAATTTGGGTATTCTTGTTTCAAAATTATAAAATTATTTACTGGATTTATGAAATTTTGAAACGTTTATCACATAAAAAAAACTTGTTATTTGAGGGTTTTATTGAGTCATGTCGGTTCGCCTTTTGAAAATATTACAAATTTTTCGGACCTGTTTATTGTCCATTTTTATTTAGCATTTGCTGTTCTTGTTTATAGTAGTCTGCTGTTCGAAAAATGTTTAAATTTTTAAAACGTAAATTTTTTAGCACTTGTTGCTCCAGTTTTGAACAATGAAATGCTGAAATAATTTTTGGCTCTTTTAAATTCGCATTTAATTTCTACTTTTGGAAAATGCAATAAATGAAAATTCATGCGCTGAGCATTTTTTTTTTTAATTTTTCTTTAATTTTAATTCAAGATTTTATATTAATCAAATTTTGTATGGTTTGTTGGTAGAATTAAAGTTTTATCCGAGATCTGTTGTATTCTCAGCATTTTAAACTCATTTGGTTTTGTGTCATCTTTTACTATGATGTGCATTATGAGGCTTGTAAAAGTAAATTTAAAATAAATAATGTTTAATAATATTTGCTATCATCTGTGCGAATTTAGTGTTTTTACCCAAATTATCTTTTCCCCTTTAAAATTTATCACTACAATCATTTATCGTTGAAATTATTGCTTTTTTTTTTAAATTTTAGCAAGTACTCGAAGAAATATCTGTTTTCCGTCAAGAAAAAGGAATTGTTTTTGTACCTAACTCTACATCGATTTCTAATATTAATGCTGAAATGCTATCATGGACAGCCGCTGGAGGTACCAATGGTTTACGAGATTCTCTTGTGCTGCAGGTAGTTCTAGCATATTTTTAGTTGTTTGATTCATGCTACATTATGAGAAACTGATTGGCATATGTTTTTCAGGCTCATCTTACCTTTAAATACGGAATTAAATGTGTCGGCGTGCTCACCCAAAGGCAGGAACTGATCAATCAAATGATCTCGATGAATTCAATCATCTTAGAAGGCTGGAAAATTCATGTGGAAAGTGTGACAGATAGAAAGCATAGATACGAGTTGCTGTTACATCAGTACGAAAATGCACGACTTGCACTCATACAGCCCTTCAGTATGCAATTTTCTATTTCTGTTTTGTTGGCTTTTGTTTGTTTTTTTTCTGCTAGCAATTGATGAAATGATTAACTTGTACACATCTTTCAGTGGAAATAGAAGAGTATGAGTCTGCAGCTAAACTAGCTGAGAAATATTTAGATTTTACTATTCTGGTGAAAATTTGCGATATCACGCAGGATGATGATCGGTTAATGTTTTATCTAGACAGATATGAAAAGAAGGTTCTTTTTTATATTCTGATGATAATTGAAGTTTCATTTAGAATTTTGTGCACAGAATTATTATTTCGTTGCAGGATTTCGCGCAGTTTCTCTTCGCTTGGTATATTAGAGAAAAGAAACAAGGCAAATTGCTGAAACAATTCAGAACGAATAAAAAACATCAGCAAGCACTAAGTAAATTTCTCGTTGACCATCCCACGATTGCGTGGCTGCACGCCGTATTTTGTAGCAATTATGAACAAGCCGCCGAAGTTTTACTTAGTTTAGGCTTTCAAGAACTAGAATCGATGAAACGAAAAAAGGTATTTGTGAATCGCTTGTTAGGTTTAAAAACCAAATGAATTGGCGTTTACTCTAAATTCTAAAAGCCGTTTTCTCGGATTTGTCTTAAAATATTATTTTTGTTTTGTTTGTTGAAAAACATTTTGCTTTGATTGTTGATTTCTTAGCTTATTAAAAAGTGAAAATATTCATAAATTATGAATCAGCTGATTCAAATATACCTGAACTTCGAATAGTGATAATGGTTGAAAACAATAAAAATAAAGTTTAGCCTTTTTTCTCCCAGGATTCTTACAAATTTTTCAACTCTTCTTTTGGCTCTCTCAATCCATGTTTGCTCTGAAGCACAGATGATGATCTGAGCTGATTTTTAATTTCAGTGTCTTCTAACATTGGGAAAATTGGCCCTGCTGGCCTGTGCAAGCTCAGACTCAACCCTGTTCGATAGAGTCAATGCTGAAATTAATTTGATTAGTTATCAAGAAGATTTACCAGAAACAGTTCTGAATGCATTTGGTTACGATTTCGAAACCATGATTGTTTTCTTACCTCCCGAGCTAATTCGCGTAAGTATATCCTGAATTTTTTTTTTTTTTGAAATATATTTCATACGTCACAGTGTTCTAAAACTGTTTCTATTGTTTAGTATTACACGTGCGAAGAGAATACGGGTGCCACTGAATTCGACTTTAGCAAAGCATTGGATTTATTACATTTTGTCGAAGACGAGATGGAACGTAGAGATTTAAGGTGAGATAATGAGGAGACATCGCTTGGAATTTTAGCATTATGTTGGCAAAATTGATGTCATTTTTAAATGTTTCGTAGGCATGAGATATGGTGCAAGGCTATTCTAAGGGATAATTGGCCCGATTCTAATTCAAATATTGATGAACCTGCGGAATGTCTTCATCAGTTTTTATTTTTTCGCATTATTAATTTTGGACTGGAAAAAGGTAAAATTTCAGTCAACTTTATTCTGATTTTAATGCTTTTCATAGTATTTAAATGAAAACTCGTCAGTTTATGTTTCTGTCCGTTTCGTGTTTCATTATTGTTCAAAATCTTAAATTCTTAGTTTTCTGACCAGAATTAGAAATAAGTAGGTACTGTGTTTAAATTTTTCAAGATTAATTTTTATTTAAATTGGGAGAACTAACTACTTAGAAACTAAAATTTGTTTTTATGAGTTGTTAGACTATAAATTTTTCTTTTCGTTATATGAAGTTAAATTTTAAGATTATTGTTGAAAGGTGTCTGCTTTGCATAATGGTTATGTGCTTGGCTTCAAAATTGTGAGATTTAGGTTCAAGACTACCCGCCTTTGCTTTTCGGACAAAAAATTGTGAAGTAACGTATTTAGTTTAGTTTATTTGATGGCGCTCCGCTTGTGATCGGAAAACTCAGGTTGTAAGATTGCTAGCTATTTGATCGGATCCTTAATCTCGTCCAATCCTTCCCCTCTATTCATGTGAACTTATCGCTCATTAGCTGCAACGAGGTAACAATTCAATAAAAATAAATAAGATACGTCTGTCTACCATTTCAAAGCAATTAATTTGTGTTATGGGTATAAAAATATTGGTAGTGAAGACTACTTTAAGTTACGACTATGAAAAATGATAATGAAGATTACTCTTAACTGGTTGAAAGCATATCTTATTTGTGTTTTATTATTGAGTTATAACGTTGTTGCAGCGAATGACCGACTTCCAGACGTAAGGCTAAATGGCTTCGATACCGAAACCCAATAAAAAGAGAATTATTAACTAATGAAAGTGTGACTCATTGTAGGTACTGATTTGCTGTCAACCGTACCCCCACTGGAAAAAATTCTGGAATCTGATGAATTAGGCGAACTGAGAGGAAATACAACATTTCAATATTTATTAAAATTTGGTTATGAATATTTTTCTAAACTCTAACATAACTGATGTGTTGAATAATTGTAATTATTGTTAAATTTTTTTAACTTAATTTTTTTTTTAACCTAAATTTTTTTACGTATTGAAGAAAAATAATTTGAATTATTAGTATTATGATTATTTTATTGAGCATCGATAACATATACTGTGTAAGCTTGTGCGAAAAAGTGGAAATTTTCTTTCATAATAGGTCATTTGTACAAAATGAGAACACGCATACGCAGTAATTAGTGTCCAATTAAACACAATTGAAACTTGATTTTAGAGTTTTCTCGTTTTTTTGAACTAGTGAGAACTAAAATTTATTCTTCCTCAAACTCGAAAAGATGAAATGTCAATTTTCTCGTAAACATCGTCGTTAAACACAATGGAAATTTTTAGGGTTAATACATATATCAAAAAAGAATTTTGTTTACCAAGTTGATATATGTTACAGTTTCAAGATAAAAGTTTAATAGAATTTGAAACTAAAATTCTAAAAGAAAGTAAATTTTTCGTGTTTTTGAGATCTGTCTCATCGGAGTTAGAGTTATTGGGTTCACTTGTCGACATTCGACATGAAATGGTTTTAAACAATTTAATTTTTTGAATAACATTCAGAAACAATTAGAAAAATCCGATTATGGCATAAAGCCTAAGGAGGAAAATTGAAACTAATTATGGCTAGTCGCGTTGACAGAATTGCTGTATTTTATTTGCCAAAAATAACGACACTGAGGGAAGCTATTCCGCTACTTTCGAGTTGATTTCACTTTTCAATTGGTGCATTCATCTTGCAAGAGTGGAATAGCACCTCTCGGTGTTGATACAACGTAGCAAATAAAACAAACCAATAGCGTGCCGATTTTCCCTTTAATTAGTGCAGACAATCCGCAGTCCGTTGGTCATTAACGTGAATACCCGAAGTTGTTATCATTACCATAATACTATATATAAACATATATTCTATCATTATAATAAACATACAAGCCGTTAATTATTTTCTCAAGTATTCTCTCATATTTGATGCGCATGCGCCACTACCCACACAGAAATGAAAAAAAAAGTTCGTTGTCTCCTCCGAAACAACGAATTCTACAGTGTTACCAGAAAAAATTTAGGGCTGGCACAAGCCAAAGCACCTTAGAGCGACGCTTCAAGGCTTGTACAAATATACCGGTATACATTTCACCTCTAGAATAAATTTTCGCTGATTCCAATCGCAAAATTAGCTAAAACCCTTCCCACAGATAAATCCTGAATACTGCACCTGAACACGGATGTTATCTGAGAATCAGTAATTCTGTATTACTCTTTGCAACTGACCATTGTCTATGCGTTTATGAAATGAATAGCCATAATCAGTCCAGATTCTCTTGTTGGCCTTAAACCAGTTTTCCACTTCAATGTTGTAGCAAGAAACTGTTTCAATCAATAAAACTGCGTAGAAACTCCATAAACAATTGAGGCAATTAAAACTTGGAAAATCATTTATTTTATACTTTTTTGATTTTCAAGTGCAAATAAATACTCGTATCAAACGAGGGAAAAATTCAATTGTAATATGGGCAACGTAACACATAATACTATATTAAATAAGTATTCTATTGACAAAAAAGAAAAAAGCTCAAAAAACGAGAAGAAATAAAGGAAAAAGATAACAATAATAATCACGTTGCATTTTAAAATCAACTATTTACTTGATGGTAATAATCGAGTCTCTTCCTTTCCCAACTCCTATCCATTTAACTGTAAAATAAAAAAAATATTTATTTTTAAAACGGTATCAACATCACAATATTTACCGTGGGTAATACTGATTTATACTAACCAGGAACTTGAACAAGTTCTTCAATCTTTTCAATATACCTCTTGGCATTGAGGGGCAACGCATCGTAATCTCGTATTTGCTCGGTGGACGATTTCCATCCTGGTAACGTTTCGTAAATGACCTAAACGAAAAAAATATTATGAGGGAATATTTAACAGGGGCATTGCATAGTTTAATTTCACGTTTAGAAGAATAAAAATACTTACTTCGACTTTTGATAATTCAGTCGCATTTGAAGGAACATAAGAAAGTGGTGAGCCATTTATCTTGTACCCAATAGCTAATTTTACTTCTTCTAAGCTATCTAAAATGTCTAATTTTGTTAGGCATAACCTACACAATAGGAAATATAAAATTAAATAATAATTCTTGAACAGAGAGGATCGATTACATGGCGTAAAGCTAACGTAATTCAATGCACTGAGCTGTTTATAAATAAAATTATACGTGGAAGCTACATATACCTACATGTATATGTCGAAAAATAATGAACTCTACGGAATAGTACATTTTTGGTAGGGCAAGACTGAATAAAAAAATTTAAGAAAAAATTATTTGATGTGCCAGAAGAGGCCAAATTGATTCATTTAGGACAAAAATAGAAGAGAGGAAAACCAACAAAGGTAAAAAAGGCATTACTCGCACAATAATTTCATAACTTTTTTATAGATACCTATGTATTATTTTATCGTTCAATTTGACTTTTGTGGCGTTTTGATCCGGTCAACTTGAAACTTCTACAGAAATTTGACAGATGATTCCTAAGGAACGTGGCACATATAAGAAATGAAGATGGAAAGAGCTACCTGACTATACATATAGTACCTAATGGGCCAGTAAAGAAATATGATTTTTGGTTAGACATGCCGGCACTAAATAGGCAACCAGAGCGTACATTTTGACGTACTTTGCTTCGTGTTTATGTACCCTATCATTGTGAATTTAAGGAATGTTTTTAATTAGATGTACTCTAAAGTGGTGAATTTAAGTAAAACGTAGAAAATACGCAGAAGTTACGCTAGGGTTGCGTACTTTTTCACCAAAAAGTACATGGGTCTTATGGAGCTTTACTGGTCCAATACTATATAGTCAAAGGCTAATACGATGAAACGGAAATTATAATTTTTGCAGATAAGTAAGGTTGGGTGACCATTTGAAGGAAGGAACATTTACATTTAGTAGGAAAGGATACAAAAAAAACGACATTTAGCGTAAAATAATATTGTTTTTAGGATCTAAAGATGAGAAGTCAGCTGGTTGAAAAGAAATTTCAGGTAATGGCAATGAGAAAAGCAAATGAAATTTTGTGATTCGCAAGCAATAAAATCTTCCTTCAGCTCGAACGAATTGTTGAACTAATTATTAAAATTCGATGAAGACAATAACTGCATAAAAAAAGTGAAAACCCTTACTTGGTGTAACCATTCAACATTGACGAGTACAAAAGCATTGGAATATCTAGCCAACCGCATCGTCGTTTTCGTTTTGTAGTTACACCGATTTCACCTCCTTTTGATTGCAAGAAATCTCCAATTTCCTGAAAACCAAACAGCAATTAACTTTTTTTTTTATTCACCGATACGGAAAAAAAGATTTACAAAAACATCGGAGCATAATTTACTCTGAACATAAAAATCAAAATCCCGTTTAAAAAAATCAACTAAGATATTGAAATTACTCTTGAAGTCTTGATCATCTAGCTCAAAATTTTATTTTTAGCAAGACGTTTTCTTTCAGTATTAATAGAGGACGCACGTGAAATGAAAAATGGCACAACTTTCATAACCAAAATATCCTGGCCTCCCAAGGTACCAACAATATTCGACCTTTTTTTTACCTACCAGATTCGTGCTTACTGTGACTTATAAATTAATAATTATATTTATTTTAAAATTCATTAGATAATTTGAAAAAAAATTTCTGAATATTGCCAATTGGCCTGCTTTAGGGGCAAACAAATTAAAATTCGGTACCGTAGGAGTGGGCACAATAGCTTCAAAAGCGGTGCCTTTAACAATCTGTGGTGTTTTGATTATTTACTCTGGCATTGGGAGAAATCGTTCATTTTGATCTGGGTAAACTTGGGATCATATTTCAGCTTCCTCCAAACAACCATGGTTGTTTTCGTTGTTCATTCTGAACACACTTCAGTTAGACAAATTTTCCAGCGACAGTTTTTCTATTTAACGGCGCTTCAACTTGTGAAAGTCCAGGATTTTTGCTGACAGAGTTGGGTAACGCTATAGAATTTGTTGGTTTTGTTGGAAACAACAAAACATAGCTATCGGTTTCAAAACGGATTTTGTGAAGCAGATTTGAATAACTCTAAATTTCTCAGTGAAATTGAATTTTTTTCATAGCTTTAATATAGTTTGTCGCAAGGAAACTAAGTTTCTCATTATTCTCAGCCAAACTATTTTTTTTTGCAGCTTCACTGCAGTTTAAAACAGACCTTAGGAGCACTAAGGGTGGACTATGAATACCGGCCTAAAAGATACAAATGACGCTGAAAAACTGGTCTTTTCCATCATTTTAGAAATTTTAACATTTCTACAAATACGAGAAAAAATTTATGAAAGTTTTGTTTTTCATCGATTTTTGTGTGTTAAATGGGAGGTTTTTGTATTATTTTAGTTTAAAGAATGAAATGAATAATGATTGAATTGGTTTGTTCAAAAAGCATCATAACCTCCCAATCTCCTCAAACAGATTACAACTTGTAACTTGTTTCAAATAGGTTCGGTTAATTAGAGTCATGATTTTATTCTTTATTAATTCGAACTATGAAACGAGGGAAATACTAAAAAAAAAGCAGCTTAATTTCATATGAAGAGAAAAATAAAGAGACTATTCAACGAGAAATATGTTTTTCGTAGTTTTACGTCTCAGTGTTACAAAAAAAGGAACAAAAAAAAAAATCAATTCGACCAGAAGATTGGCTACAAAGAAAATTTTTCGACCGCGCTCTACTATTGCTAACTTCTACCCGAAGACAAATAAACACCTTAATTATTCAAATTTATCGCACTCATAAAATATTTCTGTACGTTCGGTGATATTTTCACGCCAAAATTGTTGGCAAAGAAAAATTTTTGCACGGTAAAAGCCACCAGCCATAGCTGTTCGTTACCTTGCAACTGCATGTTTATTGCGGTCAAAACAGAGGAATACGTTTTCAGACGGTAGATAATTTTTATGATTGCGTACGTACAAAGAATTTAAAAACCAAAAAAATATAAATTTCTTCGCAATAGAAACCGACGAAATTATAACGTTCAGTGAGAATCACTTTTATCGTAGCCTGTCTATCGAAATTACCTACATCTTGTTGAACCAGACTGATAAATAATACGTTATCGAGTCTACGCTAATTAAATAATGTTCTTTAAAAGTATGGAAACATTAACTTGGGGGTCAGCGTGGCGTAGTCGTTAGGTGCTTGGCTTCGCAATCAAAAGGTTCCGAGTTCGTCACACTTCCTACCGAAGAATGGCGGGGTGTTCCGTGCTCGGTTCTATTCGTACTCCAACGAGTGATTTAAAAATTCACGGTTGTAGAGCAGTGGCTCCATCCCAGTCTAACACAGCGCTGCCAACCGGAAACATACGACTTTTGGATTGTCGGAAACACGTGGAGGCCGTACGTCAAAACGTACGGCTTTCTGCAGTTGGTTGGTTTTTTCAATTTTCACTCCATTTTTAAATAGATTCCGTAGAATTTATCAACTGCGGAGGGTGGCATGTCACGACTTTGGGAAAATTTCAGAATAGTTTTTCCAATCATGGAGCTCAGACCTCAAAAACATCCTCCCCAAAATGTTTATGTCTGTGTACAGGTACGTGGAATACAGCGAAATTCGTCAACAAACTGGAGGGCGCATTTCTTCACTGATTGGGGCGAAATTTAGCGCATGTATACTTCGGGTTCATACCTCAGTCAAGTTCGAAGATGGGCTGAATCCCATTCTTTAGTTTCAAATTTACAGCTGTCTAAAGTTGAAATTCGTAGACCAGCTGGAGGGCGCAATTCTTTACAGGTCGAGACGAAATTTTGCATGAGCATACTTTGTGTGTGTATATATATCAGTCAAGTTCGAAGGGCCAAATCGGCTCATCAGTTTTTTAATTACGACTTTTTGAAGTTTTCCTTAAAATTTAACATTCTTGAAATCTATAAAGAATTTTAAAACCTGTTTATTTTAGGCGAAATCTAATTTCCTACTAACGAGCCATCGGGATTTTTACATTTTTATCAGTTGGGAGTTCGGACTTGGGTATTCAGAGATGTAGTAACAGTGACAAATAACTGATAGGATAAATTATGATAAAATGACTTTTTTAGTCTTTACAGTCTTTAATTCTGAAGAATTTTACGTTTAATCTTGATTTTGATAATAAATTTTGATTACAAATACAATGTTACCAATGTTATGAATTTTAATCATCAAAAATTGAAGGAACATCTTGTTACATGAAACTGCAATATATTTTTACATTCGTTATTCAATTTTGTTAAAAAAAAAAAATAATTTATATCATGTAATAAGATAAGGTGGTAATAAAAGACATATTTTACTTTTGTTTGGCATTAAATGGGAGTAGCTATAGAAAATCTGAAACTTTTGTGTAAGATATGGTCTTAAGCGGCCTGAGTCTTTAAATACTTGTTAAGGCCCGTGTACGGCTTTTTTAAATCAAAAGTTGGTAACACTGGTCCATCATTAATATTATGTATATCATCCGGTTCCTAATCATTTTCCCGAATAAACAATTTTCTAAAAACTGATTTCCAGAATCCATTTTTCCTAATCTTTTTTCCCAAATGGTCATTTTTCCTAATGAAAAATTTCCCAAAGAATACAATATATAACAATTAAATTTTTAGAAAAAAAAAATTAAATTGACTGCATTTAGGGACAAGAAACATAATAGAACTAAAATATTGAAAACAAGTTTTCCAGGTTTTATAATAGCAAATTTTTTTACAAAATGCAGCAACAAAAACAAATTTAAAATTTAAAATCAATTTTAAATACTGTTAAATATACCATATTAGATTATATTAATAGTAATAGTAATAATTATTTAACAAAAAGGCATATAAAAAAACGTTCGCTATGATGTACCAAACAATAAAATGTGGAAACTCAAAATTATGCCCCTTTTAGAGGCCACTGGCAGTTGGAGAATGTGTTGAATACTAAAATAAATACCAAATTCGGATTCAGCACTCAAAAAACATATTTGGTGATGTATCATACATTAAAACATAAAAACTAAATGTTAACCCCCTTTTGGGACCCATTAGGGGACGAAGAATGAGTCAAATGGAGAAATGAACGTCAAATTCAGACTCAGCACCTCAAAAAACATATTTAGGGATGTATCACATAATAATATATGAAAACTCAAAATTTACTCCCTTTTGGGGCCATAGTGATTGAAAAAAGGGTCAAATGGAAAAATGAAAACCAAATTCGGACTCAGTGCCTCAAAAAACATATTTGGTGATGTATCACACAATAAAATGTCAAAAGTCATAACTGACTCCCTTTTGGGACCCACTGGGGGTTTAGGAATGGGACAAATGGAATAATGAACGCCAAATTCGGACTCAGCACCTCAAAAAACATATTTAGTGATGTATCATACATTATAATGTGAAAACTCAGCATTAACCTTCTTTTGGAGCCCATTGGGAGATGAAGAATCGGTCAAATGGAAAAACGAACGTTAAATTTGGACTCAGCACCTCAAACAACATACTAGGTAACATATCAAACAGTAAAAGGTTAAAACTCAAAATTTTTCTAGCAGAATGTTTATATGTGCGTAACTAAGGAAGGCTAATAGGTATAATACTGAGAGAATGGTGTTATCTAAAATATCTATATAATTACAAGAAATACCGTATCCTAAACACTTTTGCGTGATCCAATCAGAATGCATTATTCCGTTTTATTTGGAATTGGGGCTTGTGATTGGTCATCTTACTTTTTTGATAAAAAAAATTCCTAAATTTTGAATCTAATTTTTGGGTCATCTATGGGTAATTTTTAGGATTTCTTTGGTTAGTGTTACTCACCTTAAAAATACCAATTTTTTGAACCATCATTCGTATTTTTAAGAAGAATATTGAATGCTGCAGAGTGGCACAATATTTCATTAGATCGCCAAGAAACGGGTCTAACACAATACCTCTTTCTGACTCAGTCGGTAAAAAAAAGAAGAAAATCCAACATTACGAGCATAACCACCCACAATACTTAAAAGTCACAAAATAAATTATTTTTTCAAAAACAAAATTTCACCTCATCTAACCTTTCACTACATCATCACTCGAATTTTTAGGGTTTCGTTGTAAAGTAAAATTAAAGAAAAAAAAAACATAAAAATTTTCGGGTGTTATCCATTTAGGAAATCGGTATTCGGGAAAATGTTTGGGAACCGTATCATTCAGATGCTTGGTGAAATGGCCCCGTAGCCGAAGTTCAAAAAAGTAAAAAAAAAAAATCGAAATTCTAATGTTGAAATTTTACGATGTCGACACACGAATGAAAAACTAGATAACTTACATTTTTTTGTTCGGTCGGAAAAGGGCCGTCTCCAACTCTGGTGCTGTAAGCCTTTACGACGCCAACGACATCGCCAATAGTTGATGGAGGAACTCCCAATCCGGTACAGACGCCACCAATGCTGCAATTCGACGATGTCACGTACGGATACGTACCTGATGAAGAAAGGAGAAAAACTTGAATAAATCACGAGAAATTACGATGGTAAATATTGTTGGTGGAAGAATATTTTTTCGATCCATCAATACCGCGTAACGTAAATGGTCGAACACCCCGAACAAAATGCAAGCCAATCGATTAAATAGAACCCCTCAAGTTATAGTCTTTATGTTAAATCACATTTTCATGCTTTTCGCAATGAATCATAGCACTGTTTAACGCACTCACTTCATTTTATCAACTTCAATGAACGACAAAACAATACATGCGTCCGTTAAAAAGTACCACAAATCCATCGGTTATAGTGTTTTAAATACTTCCGACAAATTAAAATTTTATTACTTCATCCAGTAATCATTTCAAAGCAAAAGTACATTTATTCAACAGGTTACCTAAATATTATAATAATATGAGTTAATTAAAACCAACAAAATTAAATTACAGTAAAAATTGGATTAATTGACCCAATGCAAGGAACATGTATGTAGCATAATCGAAAATCTGATAATCGTAGGTTTTTTTGGTTCCATTTGTTTTCCTTTGTCTGAAGAAAACTTGTTCATAAGGGCTACCGAGTGAAACAATAATTAACCCGAAGAATTTTGGAAATAATGAAACCAATAATTAAGTAAATAGTCACGGCAGCTTCACGATCGATGAAATATCACACTTTATGAGTGGCGAGGCCGCAAGATGGTCATAATTTTCTCTCTCGATATCACTACTTTCTGTCATGCTTTTTCAAAGAAATTATACCAATTCCATTATAAATTTATTTCAGGATATAGACTATAGAGCACCATTCAACTTTTTTCCACATTCAAGACAATTTTTTGTGTAGGATAATTCTCAATACGGTTTTCATTTTGAAATTTGACTCACAATACTGATAAAAATCCACGATTATTTCATGTTGAAGAAGCAAAAATGTGAGTATTTCATTAACACAAAAACAGATAGACGCATAGTCTACAACTATTGATAGGTTGGCAGGAAATTTTGTGGAAAATCTATTTCACAAAAATGAATCACTGTGCGTCATAAAATTCTAATTGATTGAAAAAAGGTTTTTACAAGCTTTTATTTAAATTTACTACACTCTTGTCTCTGGGTGCCTCTTCGTCGTCCATCAAAGTTGATGTGCGCCCGCGCATGAGAGAGTGAGGGAGAGTGCGAGCGTGTGTTCGTGTATATGTGTATTTTTAAAAGACTAAAAATGAACATAGAAATAATAAAAAAAAGAGGGAAAAACAAGGTTTTGATTAAAGTATCTACCTAAAAAAAGAAATAGTATATTACGCAACTTGGGAGGAAAGTGAGAGATTATCAACGAGTGCGAAGTTTACAAGCACGAGCTGCAGACGAATGTGGTAACCACACAAGTTGATAATTTCTCACTCCAAACAAGTTGCGTACAATTCTTCATTAACGAAGCGAACAAAAATCTTTTAATTAAAAAAAAATGGGGTTTTCATTTTTATTTTAACAATTTTAAGTCATTTGCATTCATCTTTTAGTCATGATTGTAATGAAAACCCACTCATATGATGATATACGTATAAGAGATAAACAGAAAATAATGCGATACTTTTCTCCCCAGGGAGTTAAAGTGACTATTTTATTCACAGTGATAAGGTAATTGGAAAAAACATCGTTTTTCTACTTCTTAATAAGATGATAAACCCCTATTTTTCACAAGTGTCCGTGAACAGACAAAGAGGATGTCAGAAAAAGTGTACGAGGCAAGAGTAAAATAAAACTTTTGCCCCTTTTAGCTTTTTTTTTTATTTTGTTTTTATTTTTGGAATATAGAATTTGGCTAAAGCACTCTCAAGACTCAACGTGAAAATTAAACAATACTGAAAAAACAAAATTATAAAAAATATTCCTGTTTCAATGTGGGTTCGAACAAGGTTCTCCAAATAGGCAGTACTTGCCACACAGCAAGGAGCTACTGTGGAACTTCAAAAATGGTTGTATTAAATATCACTTCATAGAACCCCACCATAAAATATCTATAATAACCTAGATAGTACAAATAAAAATATACTTGTGAGGACATTACTCGTATGAGGTTATAGGGGCTTGCACCCCTCGACGACAGTCGCCGCCCAAAGGCTGGCAATAATCATCTCTATGACGTTAAACCAATTTACACTGGTGCGTTTGTATGTTCGTACCTGTACGTACGTACAGGTAAGATACATCGTACGAGTTGAGATCAATTACCTGATAACAATCTCCGTAATGTCACGACTCGGTACCAAACGCACTGCGTCGTTTCTTATCATCTCAACGGAGACAAGAAACGACGTAACGCATGACATAATTACGTATACATACGTATGCATGTGTGTCTGTGTGCATGTACCAAATCCGGTATATAAACTCTCAGAACCGGCTCAAAAATCGCCAGTGTTCGCCGAGGATTTGGCTCTCCCATACTTAAACGTATGAAGTGGCAGAACACGCAAATACTGTTGAAGACCTTCTAGTGTGAATATCTCTCACGACAAGGTATTCCACAGTGGTTACCCCGACGTGATTTTTTGGCTATGTCGTGGGTGTCTAGAGGCGCGTTGCGCTATTTCTAAAAAGAGGCGCGGTGCGCTGGCGAGTTACTCGCTTGTAATACAAATATTTTTACAAGACCTGGACACCTTTGGCTGTCGAAGCAGAGGTCTTACTTTGAAAGTGGGAAATTAAACCCACCATTCCAAATATATTTGCCGGAAGGGAACCAAGAGAAGTAGACCTGGAGGAACAAAGTTGCCCTCATCCGCCAACTCCTCCAGCTTCGACCAGAGACTCTGAAGTCTTTGAGACTCTGGAGAAACAAAAACGAATCCGGAGGCCAGAAGCCTTGCGTTTGGGAGCTGTAGTCAATCCGAATGAGACGACAGCTTGCACCCTCAGAAGTGGTCGTCTTTTGAGCCAAGACTCCGACCCTTCGACCCCAGACCAAAAACCGACGGCGTCTGGTGGACTCTTTGCAGAAAATACTACTAGAGAAGTTCAGCACACAATAATGCCCAACGGAAACACGAACCCATCATCAAATCAACCAGGAGCAGGTGGAAGTGGTCAGCCACAGCTGACCCCCGAAGTACTTGCACAGCTTCTACAGCTGTTGCAGATGCAGACATTGCAGAACCCTGTGATCCAAAGACGGAGGATAGAGATTCCGGAGTTTCTACCAAATGAAGAGGAATTATGGTTAACTCTCCTCGAAGGTCGTTTTAAAACAGAGAATTTGCAAAACGACCAAAAATATTCACACATTTGTAGCGGCGTTCCCGCAGAAATAATACGCCGTATTCCGGATATCATGGAATGCCCTCCGGCGGAAGCAGACAAATACAGTTGGTTCTGCAAGAAAATTAGAAATGTGTTTGGTAAAACACAAGACCAAATTATAGATGATGTAATGGGTGGAATGAAGATTGGAGATGACAAACCCTCCACCTTCATGGCCAAATTAAGACAGAAGGCCGATAATATAGTGTCACCGTCAGTTATTGGAAACCAGTTCTGCAAACAACTACCCCAACATGTTGTGCAGTGTCTGGCAGCTATAGGTACCACGGTAATCAACAATTCCGAGGACCTAGACTTCCTAGCAAAGAGTGCCGATAGTGCACTAGAACACTCGAGATCAGCATCCTCGATCAGTGCAGTATCGACAGAGACCGGAGAACTAGCTCAGCTTAGAGCCCAGATAGCTCAGCTGACTAGTGAAATAAAGAAAAAGAATAACAATAGCAGCCCAAGAAATGGTAGAAGCAATAACCGCTCGAAAAGCAGGAGCAACAACAGAAATAACGATAGGAAATCAAGGTCTAGAGACCGAAAGAGCAATTCTACCAGGGGTCAGAGTCCAACTCCCCCTAGAAGAACATCGTCCCCTAAACCCCAGTCTCAAAACTGGGACGATAAATCCTGTTTCTTTCATAATCGGTTTGGCGCAGAGGCCACCAAGTGCAACAACAGATGCCAATGGTGGGGTAAATCATACGGTAAGACGTCAAACTAGAAAGAGGGGTTGTCTATGTGGCTGAAGATCCCTCGAAAAAGTATTCACGCCGCCTGTTCATCAAGGACAGGACAAATAGGAGACGTTACCTTATAGACTCAGGTGCTGACTTGAGTATTTTGCCAGTAGATAAAAACCAAAAGGCATTTCCTCCGAAATACTACCTCCGAACTGTGAATGGTCAAAACCTTCCAGCTTATGGAATAGAATCCAGCAAAGTAAGCATCGGTTTGCGAAGAGACATGACGTGGTCCTTCACAATTGCGGACGTTCCAACTCCGATCCTGGGCGCAGATTTTCTCGCGCACTACGGCCTGGTCATCGACCTCAAAAACGGAAAAATCATAGACAACAATACTGGTCTATGGGTGAAAAGGCAAAACGCTAGCGTACCAACTGGACACCAATATATCTAGTTGCACGAAAGTCGACGAACAATTCCTACGGATTCTGTCAGACTATCCTGGAGTTACACAACCATCGATTCGCAGGCATCCGACCTATAAACATGATACCATTCATTATATAGAAACTAAAGGACCACCTTGCCATGCTAGAGCCCGCAGGTTACTGCCTGATAAACTCAAAGCAGCACGGGAATACTATGATCGCATATTAGGAGAAGGCATATGCCGCCCCTCAAAAAGTTCATGGAGTTCCCCGATCCACATGACCAAAAAAGCCAGTGGAGAGTGGCGAATTGTTGGAGACTACAGGGCCTTAAATGCCAAAACAGTTCCTGATCGCTATCCAGTCCCAAACATAATGGACTTCAATGCGAATATGAAGGGTAAAACGATGTTCACAAAAATTGACATCAACTGGGCATTCCACCAAATTCCAATGGCCAAACAGGACATCCCAAAGACAGCGGTCATAACCCCCTTTGGGTTATTCGAATACCTTCGAATGCCGTTTGGACTCCGTAATTCTGCACAAACTTTCCAAAGATTCATCAATGGACTGTTTATGGATTTGCCGTTTGCTTATGCATATTTGGATGACATATGCA
Organism: Ericerus pela; assembly: GCA_011428145.1. NCBI lineage: Eukaryota > Metazoa > Arthropoda > Insecta > Hemiptera > Coccidae > Ericerus > Ericerus pela. The sequence continues at coordinate 28,169 of WOFM01001237.1, forward strand.
TTTGCTCAGAAGGCGGTGAGCAACAGCACGAGAAGAATGTAAGAACCATCGTACAACGTATACACGCTGCTGGACTTACCATCAATGTTGGAAAAAGTTTATACAAACAATCCAGGATTGACTTTCTCGGCTATCAAGTCTCGACCGAAGGCATTTCCCCTCTGAAGACCAAGGTAGAGCCCATATTGAAATTCCTGAAACCCTCCAACGTAGCAGAACTCAGACGCTTCTTGGGGATGGTGAATTTCTACAGACGTTGCATTAAAAATGCTGCAGCCAAACAAAGTAAGCTGTTTGCATTAATAAAAACAAACAAGAAGAAAGATAAGACTCCACTCGACTGGACTGAAGAAGCTGAAAAAGCCTTCGTAAACATAAAAGAAACACTGGCAAATGCAACTCTACTAGCTCATCCAGACGAAAGCCTGCCGTTATGTGTCGCAACTGATGCATCCGACTTTGCTATTGGTGCAACACTGTACCAAAAGGACAATGACAAGAAGTTACCGCTCGCTTTCTTCTCCAGAAAGCTATCAAAAACCGAGAAGAACTACAGCACATACGACAGGGAGTTACTGGGAATATTCGCTGCGCTGAAGCATTTCAGGCACCAATTAGAGGGTAGATGTTTCACTGTGTATACAGATCATAAACCCCTAACACATGCCTTCACGCAAAAGACAGAACCAGTTTCCCCGAAAAGAGCTCGACAATTGGACTACATAGGACAGTTGACTACGGACATCCAGTATATAAGTGGAGAACTCAACACTCCAGCTGATGCTCTCAGTAGGATCGAAGCTATCTCGGCACCGTCTCAATTACCTTACGCTGAAATAGCTAAAGAACAGTTAAGGGATGCAGAACTGCAAGAACTGTTGTCGAACGATGACACAGCTCTTAAATTGAGACAAAGGAAAATCCCTGGTACTAATGTTTTACTAACATGCGACATTAGTACAGGCAAGAATAGGCCATTCTTGCCGACAAAGTATCGCAAATTGGCATTCAGTAGCGTGCACAATCTATCGCACCCTGGACCGAAATGCACTGCTGGATTAGTATCATCAAGATTTGTTTGGCCTCGGATGAAGTCCGACTGCAACAAATGGGCTCGCAGTTGCCTGAATTGCCAAGAGTCCAAAGTAGGAAGACACACTCGGTCACCCCTCAAATCTTTCAAACAAACGGAGTGGTTTAAAACGATACACATAGACTTGGTGGGTCCATTACCCCCAACCCAAGGACACAGATACCTGTTGACGATGATCGATAGAGCAACTCGATGGCCAGAGGCAGTTCCTCTCCATGAGATGACAGCTCCCACGGTAGCTGCCAGGTTATACGACACCTGGATTGCCCGCTATGGCGTACCTGAAGTCATCATCACGGACCAGGGTCGTCAATTCGAAAGCTCGCTCTTTCAAGAGCTGTCTATGAAGCTTGGTGTACAACACAATCACACCACAGCTTACCATCCTCAAGCAAACAGTAAAGTTGAGCGATGGCACAGAGCTTTGAAAGCCTCCATCATGGCTTGTGACACCAAGAGATGGGTTGACATACTACCAACCATCCTCTTGGGCCTTCGATCTGCTCTTCAAACGGACACGGGTCACTCTGCAGCGCAGTTAGCGCTCGGCGAAGACCTACGCCTACCAGGGGACTTTTTCACCCATTCGAAAGAAATTAGCCCCGAAAAGCTCGTCCAAAACATACGGACTGATGCTAGCAGTTTTTTGAAACAGGCAGCTCGTCATGGCCAACCAAAGATTTATGTCTCCAAACACTTGGCCACAACATCTCATGTGTTTGTCAGAGACGAAAAAATAAGATCTTCGTTGGAGAAACCATACACCGGTCCCTATAAGGTTGTATCACGAGATGACAAGAATTTCGTGATACTAATCGCAGGCGAACAAAAAACAATTTTAATTGACAGATTGAAACCTGCGTACCTTATAAACGACGACAAGAAAATGCTCCAAAGAGCAATAAGGAAGACGACACACAAGGAAACAATAGAAGAAGAACAGACTGAACAGTCCGAAACAATACAACCACGAAAAGTTGAGGACAATCCAGTCGAAAAAGGTGATAAATCACAAAAATCACCAGAAGAAAAAATAAAAAAATAATAAAGAAAACGGTGAAGTTCAATGACGAGATCGTCAAAATACAATACGATCCGTCGGCCCCCTTGTGCCCACGAAAAAGAGGCAGGCCCCTTGGCAGCAGAAAGCGAAAAACCAAATTCCAACTCGAAAATCCGAGAGACTGGCACGGAGAAACTAAAAATATTCACGAAAGTTAATATCCGTAGCGGAAAATACAAACCCGCATAAAAAGACGTACGATAATCTGGGAATAATTGTAAGAAAAGAAATTCTTCAGATAAGCAGAGAAAAAGTGCGTACAGTAAAAATACGACACGAATAAACAAATCCACGTGCAATATGGAAGAAAAACATTGCAACGTGTTTCTATTGACAAACAATACCGATAACAAAATAGTCAATAGATCGTGACGTCACAAACGAAGAGTGCATTCCTTTGTGAAATACAAAATTCAAAGTACGAAAATTCAAACACGCTTAACTCTGCTTGTACTTAACCAATTTGAACCGGAAAACTTTTAAGCCAAAGAATATTCAATGCACTATCCCCTCCGAACATGTCTGAAATAAGATAACGACTTGGAATAAAGCTGCGATCGAAAATATTCTCGCAAAGTTTTTTCACTCGCCTTTCGACTGTCGACTAGAACACACCGAAAATTTTTCATAATTTTTTTTCTTTCTTTTTCTTGTACCTTGTCTTTCCTTCCTTATGTCGTCCCCGATCAACACCTCATTTTTGACACCGGAGTTCCAATTTGTAGCTCCACCTGTGCCTAAGCCTGTAAAGATGAAGGAACAGTTGGAACACGAAATGGAAATTGAGCGGATCAAAAATGAACTGTTAATGGACACGACGTCGGCTGTGGACATCGTGAAAATGATGTCCGTACCCATTCCCACATTGATCTCGCCCCCGAAATTGCCGGAGAAGACACCGGGAGTGGAGAACCCACCTCCGGAGTCATCAGCCCTGGCAAGATTGGAGACGAGGCAACAACTCCCGGCGGATGAGGTGCACAAACCATGCCCTCCCCCCGCCACAAGCCTGACCTACAAGCCATCGGGGAATTCAAACTCCCCGATGTATCGAAGGCCAAGGCCGTTAACACTAACTGATCCCCGTCTGTCCTACCGTTCCCGACCCTACAACCGCCCGGCTCCACATCAACGACTGCCGAGAAGGAGGGGACACACGAGCAGGGACACCTACCAGGCCCGACTCGATGCACGAAAGCAATCTTATGAGTGCGTCAGGGCCGCGGTAGGCTCAGCCCTCGCTAAGTGGGAATGGGACCAAAGACAGTAGACTCGATAAGTCCCCCCAGGCACGCGACTTATCATTTTTGCGGAGCGAAAACTGGGGGGAGTAGCTGTGGGGACATTACTCGTATGAGGTTATAGGGGCTCGCACCCCTCGACAACAGTCGCCGCCCAAAGGCTGGCAATAATCGTCTCTATGACGTTAAACCAATTTACACTGGTGCGTTTGTATGTTCGTACCTGTACGTACCTACAGGTAAGATACATCGTACGAGTTGAGATCAATTACCTGATAACGATCTCGGTAATGTCACGACTCGGTACCAAACACACTGCGTTGTTTCTTATCATCTCAACAGAGACAAGAAACGACGTAACGCATGACATAATTACGTATACATACGTATGCATGTGTGTCTGTGTGCGTGTACCAAATCCGGTATATAAACTCTCAGAACCGGCTCAAAAATCGCCAGTGTTCGCCGAGGATTTGGCTCTCCCATACTTAAACGTATGAAGTGGCAGAACACGCAAATACTGTTGAAGACCTTCTAGTGTGAATATCTCTCACGACAAGGTATTCCACAATACTCTTTGTCTGAATGTGATCCTTCTCTATTTTTTGTCTGCGTAGTTGATAAAAATTTTTATCTAACTTCTGGCTAGGACTAAAAATGGAACTGTGGGATGTTTGAAAATAGGTCAACTTAATTAGGATAAATGGGAGTCGGATGCCTCACCTTTTCATTTTTAGTGGAAGCCAGAAGTGTGAACACAATAGCTTTTTTCTTTTCAGTAGTTCCTATTTTAAATAAAAGCTTGTATTTAAAATATGTTTTTTTATTCTATCACAGTGAAAAGTATTTCCCACGGCCAAAGGATAGATAAAAAACAGTTTGAAATGAGTGAGGTGATATTATAATTATTTATTTTCGCCATTTTATCCGATTTTTACATCCTAAATGCACACTTCAGCGTTTTTAAAAATAATTTGCTATAATAATTATCCAGATTTTTCGAGTGTTTGAACAGAAAAGTTTGTCGCTCCCATTATAGTGTAATTGGATGAGCGAATAGCTACATTGGTTCAAGATCTGTCTGGTGAAACGAACCCCCTCCCATTGAGAATGTGAATCAAACATGTTTTTAGAATCTTGATGATTTATAAATTAAAAATTAAGTAAAAAAAAAATATATTGCAAAAAAATTCAGATCTGACAACGAATTACGTGGATTAAATACGGTATCTACTTTCAAAGCATGAAGCTGAAATTAAATTTTGCATTTGAGTACAAATGCAGTTCTCCAATAAAATGGTGCAGGTGATGCACACGTGAAATACCATCTGTTTGGTTAAGCATTGCAGAGCAAAAGCAATATAATGCGAATTCACAGTGGGTTAAATTTCTTGGCAAGATATAGCGTTTCTTTTGGTGATTTTTAATTAATCCAGCATTTAAATAGATATTTGCAATTTCTATCTGGAAGAAGGAATATTATTTAATTTCTATGTTACATATGTCTTGAATCTTAGTCTTAGTACAAATTTGAATAATTACCAAAATCAATATCGAGCATGGCAGCATTAGCACCCTCTACCAAAATACGTTTGCCTTTTTTAATTTCATTATGAATGAAATATACGGTTTCAATGACTAATGGTTTCAGCTTTTCGGCGTACACTTTGTACCGTTCCAGTTCTTGTTCCTTATTTACCGTTAGAGAGGGAAACATACGTTGGTGAGTTTCGACGAGGACGGAAAACCTGCAAAAATGAAGATAACGTTTCGGAATTATAAAAACATGCGCACAAAAATGATTTCAGTCAATTATTTCACAGTCAATGCACAGAAGGTGTGGGAAAAATGTGGTAAAAACATATAAAATCAACACAATTCAAGAAAGAGCAGAAAACAAAAAAATTTTTCCAACCTGGAAAATGATCCAAATTATGAATTTTAGAAAATTAAAAAACATTTTGAATCAGAAATGAGAAATCATTCTTTCATACAATGGATTTAAATCCTAAATTTTTTTTTTTCGAATCCTTTTTTTCTTCTCACTAACTGAGATTCATTTGAGGGAAAAAACTTTATTTTGTAAACTGCGTCATGCTCTTCCATATATCTATAATATTTAACTTATTTATTTTCTTTTTGCATATTTAACAGGCAAGAAGTTTTTAGTGTATTTTCCAAAGAAAATACAACTATTGCATTCAATGCAATGGCGAGACCTGTGGAAAAGCGCCGATACTGAGTCGTAGATCATGAATATATAGGTCACTAAAATTCTTCTGTACAAAATATATATGTACTAGGGAGTACCCAATGTAACTATGCAGCAATAATTCAAACAGACATATATACTTAATGTGTCAAAATTAGTCGAAATTATACAAGTCTGATTCTCACTCAACAAGGTTGTGATTGGTTGTTGTTCTGTATTTTTTTTTAAATTTCTCGCTCTAAGTCAGGATCCTATACTTGCCAGCACATTAACGGAGGAGTGATGTTTTGGAAGGCCTTGGCCAAGGTCTGCCACTTTGTGATTTGGCGACAACAGGGTGTTCTCCAGTTGGTCCACCCTCTTTAACCCCCGACGTAGTCGTCCCAAAAGTAGCATACCATGGACTGACCCCTGCATCTGCCTGAAAGATACCATCACATACACCATGAAGGAACCACATACTTTAATCAACATAATATGAACAGCCTATAAAAACATCATGTGGAATACCTTGTCGTGAAGAAGTATTCTCAACAAGAAGGTAGCCAATAGCTATTTGCATGTTCTGCCACTTTGTACTTACATATGAGGAAGCCAAAACCTGGGCAAACACAAGCAATTTTGTAGCCAGTCTTGTGAGTTTATATAGTGGATTTTGGCACATGCACACAGATGCACATACATACATATATGTATGATATTGCATCATCAAATTATGTTGTTTCTTATTAGTCACTGATAACAAATGGTGTAAGACACTTGCTATTGTTCCTTAACTTTGCTGAGATCTTTATCTGTTGATTAGTCATGGTACAAATGTAATATCTTACCTGTATGTAAGTACAGGTAAGAACATACAAACGTACAAGTGTGTATTAAATCTGTTTAATGTTGTAGAGATGAATAATAAGTCAGCCTTTTGGTGGCGACTGTTGTTGAGGGGTAGGAGTCTCCATACCTCAAATGATTTGGTAATCCCCACAGTTACTCCCCCCATTATTGCACAGCAAAAATGGTAAGTGGTATGTCTGGGAAGGACTTATTGAATCCTTTTAATACTGTTTTTTCTGGTCTTGCTCCTACTTAGCCAAAGCAATACCAACTGCCACTCCCAAATACTCATACGATTGTTTTCATGCATCTAACTGAGCTTGGTAATTGGTGCAACTCTGCAGGCCCCTACACCTCAGTGGTCAATCAAAAGAAGTTGGTTTTTGTAATGGAGAGTTGGGATGGTTGCAAGGATTTTCAGAGACATCTTCTTATTGACCAATATTGTAGAGTTTGAATTCTACAATGGTTGGTAAGTTGACATGGATGTAGGGGAGGAGGCTGATAGAACATTGGGTCCTCATCTGCAAACATTTCTCTCCCTCATTGTTGGTGTGGAAGAACCAGAAGATGGTTTTATCACTTTGAGTTCTTCTCCAGTGTTTTTGGAGGAGAGACCAGTGAGGTAGTGGAGATGATAGGTGTTAATAACATCATTTACTGAGGTCGTGTCCATGAGTAACTCATCCTCAATTCTAGCTAATTCCTGCTCATGTTCCAAAAAACATTGATTTTTCATATTATCAATGACTTTCGAAGCTTCAGTATTACTGTTAGAATTAGTGGACGAATTGTTTGTAGACCATATTTTGAGGTTAGAATGGTATTCCACAGTTTAGGAAAAATTAGTACGCACATATAAAATATTTGCATAAAAAAATAAGAATGAAAAAGTCTAGAAAAGACACAAGAAGAATTCAATCGAAGTCTGAACAACAATAGAAAACGAATGAATTTGTTGTAAGATTTCTGATCGATTGCAGTGTCATTTCATCGTCTTATCTGAACATTTTTCATTTGTGAAGGGGATAGTGGTAAAAATTCTCATACTTATGAAAGTTTTCTAAAAATTCTGTTCAATTTGAGCAAAGTTATACCAAAACAAAGTTTGAGATTTGTATTTTTCAATCTCATGGCAATAATTATTTTAGGTGTATTGACATCATATTATTTGGACATTTTTGTTTGTTGTGTTTAATACGTTGCAATGTTTTGATCACAAAGGCACGTAGATTTGTTTATTCCTACTTGTCTCTTATTGTTACTCAGCATTGAAATTTAATTTTGCAAGAATCTGTTTTTGTCATATTTTAGTGGGTTAGCTTTTTCAATCCTAGGTATTAATTTCTGAGTTTTTATTTTTCCATTTGCTCCGCACTAGACATTCAAACTTACAATTTGGATACTGATTTTTTGTTTTTGTACTTCCTAAGGGCCTACCTCTTTTACATGGGCAAATTGGCTCCAAAGGATCATATATTTTTGTTATGACGCTGTCAGAGAATCTGACAAATTTTTTCTTTTATTTGTTCGTATATTTTCTGTTTGTGAATTTTGTAATGTATCACATTTTTCAACTAATTCTTCCTCTACTTGTTCTGAGTTAGTATTTTTGGACAAATCTGTCTGTGCATCTTCATTCTCATTTTATTTGTACATTGGTCTCGTTACTCTCTAGAGAGTTCTTCTATCGTCATTTATTATATATGCAGGCTTCAATCTGTCAATTGAAACTGTTTTTGGTTTGCCTGATATGAGTATCACGAAGTTTTTGTTATCATGTGATACTACTTCGTATGGACTGGCATATAGTTTCTCTAGTACAGTTCTTATTTTTTCTTCTCTAATAAACACACGAGAGGCAATGGCCAAATGTTGGGAGATGTAAATCTTTGGCTGGGCATGACAAGCTGCCTGTGTTAAGAATTTGTTCACATTGACTCAAATGTTTTGAAATATTATTTTGGGGCTAATTTATTTTGATTCTTTGAAAAAGTCTCCTGGTAGGTATAGCTCTCCATCAAATGCTAACTGGACTATGGAGTATCCTGTATCTGATTGAAGAGCAGATCAGAGGCCTAAGAAGATGGTTGGTAAGGCTTCAATCCATCTCTTAGTATTGTAAACCATAATGAATGCTTTTAAAGCTCTATGCCATCTCTCTATTTTTCCATTGACTTAAGGATGGTAAGCTGTGGTATGACTGTGTTGAACACCAAGCTTTTGTGAAAACTATTTGAAGAGTAAACTTTCAAATTGGAGATCTGGTCTGTAATGATGACTTCTGCAATGCCATATCAAGTATTCCAAGTGTCATATAACTTGGCAGCTACAGTTGGAGCTGTCATTTCATAGAGAGGAACTGCTTCAAGCCAACGAGTTTCTCTGTTTATCATCATCAACAGGTATCTGTGTCCTTGGGATGGAGCAATAGGCCTACCAATTTGTTGTGCATCATTTTAAAAAGGTCTGTTTGTTTGAAAGATTTGAGAGGCGAACAAGTGTGTCTTCCTACTTTAAATTCTTGGCAATTCAGGCAACTGCGACCCAATTTATTGCAGTCAGACTTAATTTGAGGCCATATAAATCTTGATGATACGAGTGCAGCAGTGCATTTTGGTCCAGAATGTAATAAGTTGTGAAAACTATTGAAAGTTAATTTTTGATACTTTTTTTGGTAGGAATGGCCTATTCTTACCTGTACCGATGTCAAATGTTAGTATGCTGGTACTGGGAATTTTCCAGTCTTAGTTGTAGGGCAGTACCCTCATCTGATAACGGTTCCTATAGCTCTATATCCTTTAGCTGTTCTTCAGCTATTTCAGCAAAAGGGAGTTAAGCAGGTGCTGAGATAGCTGCAATCCTACTAAGAGCATCAGCTGGAGTGTTGAGTTCTCCACTTATCTACTGGATTTCTATAATCAATTGTCCAATGTAGTCCAATTGTTGAGCTTTTCTCATGGAGGCTGGTTCTGCTTTTTGCATGAAGACATGTGTTTGGGGTTTATAATCTGTGCAAACAGTAAAGCATCTACCCTTTAATTGGAGCCTGAAATGCTTCAACACAGCAAGGATTTCCAGCAATTCCATGTAGTATGTTCTATAATTTTTCTCTGTTTTTGAAAGCTTTTTGAAAAAAAAACCAAGCAGTAACTTTTTGTCATTATCCAGTTAGTACAAGGCTGCACTAATTACAAAATCAGATGCATCGGTTGCAACACACAATGGCAGATTTTCATCTGGATGAGCCAATAGGGTTGTATTTGTCAGTGTTTCTTTGATGTTTTCAAAGGCCTTTCTGGCTTCCTCAGTCCATTCAAGTGGAGTTTTATCTTTATTTTTATTTGTTTTTATTGATGTAAAGAGTTAACTTTATTTGGCTACAGCATTCTTCATGCAATGTGTATAGAAATTCACCATCCCCAAGAAATGCCTGAGTTCAGCGACATTTGAGGGTTTTGGGAAATTCAAAATTGGCTCTAACGTGGTCTTTAGAGGAGAATTGCCTTCAGTCCAGACTTGGTAGTTAAGAAAGTCAATGTTGATTTGTTTATGTAAGCTTTTACCAACATTGATAGTAAGGTGGTCAGCATGTATTTTTTTATAATAACTCTTGCATTCTTCTCATGCTCTTACTCACCACCTTCTGAGCAAATACATATATCATCCAAATATGCATAAGCAAATGGTAATTCCCCAAACAATCCATTGATGAATCTTTGGAAAGTTTGTGCAGAATTTTGGAGCCCAAATGGCATTCAAAAGTATTCGAATAGTCCAAAGGGCATTATAAGTTCAATCTTTAGGATGTCCAGTTCAGCCATTTGAATTTGGTAGAATGCTCAGTTGATGTCAATTTTGTAGAACATCATTTTACCCTTTATATGCACATTGAAGTCCATAATATTGGGGACTATGTAATAATCAGGAATTGTTTTGGCATTTAAGGCCCTGTAGTTGCCAACAATTTGCCATTATCTCCTTGCTTTTATGTTCATGTGGATTGGAGAATTCCGTGAACCTTTTTGGGACAGCATATGCCTTCTCCTATGATCAGATCAAAGTATTCTCAGGCTGCTTTGAGTTTACTAGGTAATAATCTGCAAGCTCTAGCATAGTAACGTGGTCCTTTTATTTAATTGTAATGGACAGTCTCATGTTTGTACGTAGGATACCTGTGAATTAATGTTTGTGTGACTCCAGGATAGTCAGACAGAATCTATAAAAATTGTCGACTTTTGTGCAACTGGAAATATTTGGGTCCAGTTGGTAGGCTAGCATTTTGGTATCCACACATAACCTAATTTCACTATCTATGATTTTTCCATTCTTAAGGTCAATGACCATGTCAAAATGTGCAAGAAAATCTGCACCCACAATTGGTGTTGGAACATCCACAATTGTGAAGGACCACCTTATGTTTCTTTGCAAATCGATGTTAATTTTGCTACTTTCAAGTCCATAAGCTGGAAGGTTTTAACCATTCACAGTACAGAGGAAGTATTTTGAAGGATGTATTTTCAGATTTTCATTTATTAGCAATATGCTCTTGTCTGCACACAAGTCATTTGAGTACCATCTCCTGTTTGTCCTGTCTTTTATAAACAGGAAGCATGAGTATTTTTCCAAGGGGTCTTCAGCTGCATAGATGGCCTCTCGTTCTAGTTTGATAAACTAGGCTTCTTATTGGGTTTGTTACATTTGGTGGGTTCTTTTTCAAACCTGTTGTGGAAGAAGCAGATTTTCTCATCCCAATTTTGAGACAAAGATTTAGATGAGGATCTTCTAGTGAGAGTTAAACTCTGACTCCTGGTAGAACTGTTTGTACAGTTTTCAGACCGAGAATTTTTTCATTTTTATTGTTGCTTCTGATTTTTGAGTGGTAGTTGTTTCTACCATTTCTTTGATTCTTTTTTTTTTTTTTTTTAACTTCAGTAGTTAGCTGAGGTATTTTCCAAGTGTCACAATTTGTAATGGCTGCCATTCGAAAACCAGTTGACAGATTTCACTCTCCTTAATAGTCTTCAACTGTCATAAAAATTTCAAGCCAAAATCTTTTAATTTACGGGAATTAATGTGATGATACCATGGTGGGTTTGCAAAACTTTGAAAACCCTTCCCTTGAAAACAACTGGATGAATTAAAAAAATTTAAACATAAATGTGTAGTTCATGACAGCCGCTAACACTACCCCAAATTTCACTTCCATAGGTCAGATAGGGAAGGTTTCTTAGATTCCCAAAAAATGCTTAAATTAGCAAAAAGTGGAAATATACATATATATATATATATTGTGAACAGAAGAATCGAGTGACCTATATACTCGTGATCTACGACTCAGAATCGGTGCTTTTCCACAAGTCCTGGCCACAGGCCCCGCCACTGCACTGAATGAAATAGTTGTATAGTGTATTTTCCAATATTTTCATTTAGAAAATACCCTAAAAAAATTGTTGGAAAAGTCCAAATAAGGGCAGAAAAAGTAAAGGCCCCCACAGACTAATGATTGGTGTGTGCGAAATTGAATTTTGGCTAAATAATATTGTCTTTCATTGGGTTAATTACAAAATGGTATTTATGTGGGTGAAAAGAGGCGGAGAGAATCTAATATAAAAACCTTGAGTGTTTGCCAGGATACACGGTTAAAGTGAAACATTTGCAATGATAATAAATAGAAAAAAAAGAAAAGAAAAGAAAAGAAAAAGAAACCTTGCCTCTCTTCAGAAAATTCCAATACATGACAAAGAATTTTATTCCTCCCTACCTTCACCTTTGTTTTTTTTCCTATTGCTTCTCTTTCTCTTCATTCTTGTAAGGCTGTTTTAATTACCCAATATACAACAAAATGCTTTTACTACCCATGTATAACGCCCCTATAAAAGTTTCACTTTAAAAAAATTGTTTTAGGAAAGGTGAAAAAAACGAAGACCATTTGCTTGTCTGCAGCAGGTTATTGCAGTCTCGCATTCAAAATTTGTGTAATAAAATTAAGTCCCAGTTTTTGTATATTTATCGGTGTTTTTTGCAACATTTACATTTTAATATTGAAAAAAATTGCTCTACTCTCACTTTACGATTTCTCAGCTATTATTTAAGCTACGAAACTGGGGTTCATACTACTGAAAAGAGGAGAAAATTTATTTGATTTTTCTAACAACATTAGTTTTTTACAAATCAGCCCTAAAAAACTGTAAATTAATGAGAAATTTTCCGTTTTTTAATTAGTCATTTATTTCGAAAACTAATGATGGCAGAAAAAAATTTTCATTTTTAATTTACAGGAGTTATCGTGATGACAACATGGTGGGTTTACAACACTTTGAGAACCCCTTCCTCCAAAACTAGCGGATGAATTTCAAAAATTTCAACACGAATGTGTAGCGCATGAAGGCTTCTAACATTATCATAAGTTTCATTGCCATAGATCAAACAACGGAGGCTCCACGGACTCCCAAAAAATGTCAAAATAAGCAAAAATTGGAAATATATATACATATAGTATATTGTGTACAGAAGAATTTTAGAGACCTATATATTCGTGATCTACAACTCGGGATCGGCGCTTTTCCACACGTTCCGCTCCCAGGTTCCACCACTGCACAGAGTGCAACAGTTACTAAAAGGATTTGAATATAAATTACTAATTTCTTCAGATTTGACACTCGAATTTTGCCTGGAAAAAAAAAAATAGTTTCCAATCCTTAAATCACGAATCCTTTTCAATTTTTTTGAAAAATCTTTTAATCAGAATGGAAAACAAATTTTTCCATATTCGATTACTGTCTAATGTCTAACTCCTGACAAAGACACATCCGTAGAACCGCATCCAAAATGGTAACCTTGATAGGCAAGCATTTGAAAATAAATAAGCGAAAGTAAACGCACAAGCACAGCCAAGAAAATAGGTAATGAAGAACTGTGCCAATAATATTATTCTAAAAGTTTGTCTAGCTCGCATCAGGCTTGCACATCGATGTAAGCGACAGCTCTACAAGTATTTGAAACTTCACGTTGGTAACGGGTGCAAGGCGAATTTCACTCGAATAACTGACGGGTACTTTATAATTTCCTGACTGACCGGAAATTCTTTAATATTCACAAAAGAAAAATAAACTATCGGTTCAAGAATTTTTTTAATCACGATTATCGAAGACTGGAATATTGGAATTATGAAATTCTCATTCTGTTATCTGTGACGTCATCAAAATCAACGTTTCATTAACCTCTCTTATCATATATCGCAATTAGAAAAAGGCAAAAACCGATAGTTTTCCCATGAAAACATTTTTTAACGGGCAAAAATATCTAATGTGTTATTTAGATACACTGTTCGTATGTAACTAACCCTAATCTAAACTTGATAATTGAAACTGGTAAACTGGTATTTGGCATCTATGACGATGAATAACAAACGCAGTTGATTAAAAAAATACTTCTTCCGGGCATTAACCGTGGTATATGTGTACTTTCCAGAAGTTTGAAATTTTGTAATGGCTGCCATTCGTAAACCAGACGACCGATTTTGCTCAAATTCGATATCGAACCAGTACTTAACAATCTCTAACTAGCGTAAAAATTTCAAGTCAAAATCCTTTAATTTACGAGAATTATTGTCATGACAACATGATGGGTTTGCTAAACTTTGAAAACTCCTCCCTCTGAAACTACTGAATGAATGAAAGCCTCTAACACTACCACAAATTTCACTGCCATAAATCAAAAAGGAAGCTTCATAGACGCAAAAAGTGGAAAAAAAAAATATATATATATATATTGTGAACAGAAGAAGTGACCTATATATTCGTGGTCTACGAATCAGAATCGGCGCTTTTCCACAGGTTCCGCCTCCAGGTCTTGCCTCTGCACTGAATGTAATAGTTAAAAAACTCTAGTCCAGCAAGTCTCGCTAGAAAAAGTAGGTTTAGAGAAGAAACATTATAAATTTTGATGGTTGTATTAATTGTCCCAAGTTCATATGTGTAAATGGTATGCTATGATTGTATAAAATTTGTTAGCAACTGACTAAATATTAAAAAATGTGAAATTTAAAAGCATTATTTCTTGAAATTAAAAACTAATTAAGATGATAAAGTATGGTAAATAATCATACAATATCAAATCAAATCAAAGAAATACAATTAAGTTATACATATATATATATATACATACATATATATATATATATATATATATATATATACGGCGTCAGTCGTAGTACGGCGTCAGATATATATATATATATATATATGTAAGTTCGTTTCCGTGTATTCCACTCGATCTAATTTGCACGTAAATAAAGTTTCGTGAACTCGTAATCAAAAGCAGAGTTTATTGACACGATTAAAAATGGTAGTGAAATTAGAAAATTCAAGATTATTATACACAAAGAAACGAACGAAGATACGACTAGGTTTTATCTGTCTTTCTGAAACGGCGATTAACGGACGAATGAATGAATGAATGAATGAATTCGATAAATGAAATTGACGTTCGTTACAAAGGCAAAATAGTCATGTTGAGTATGGTCAAAAATGATGTCATTTAACAAATGATGGTTGAGTCGATAATACATGAAATGACTTAGCTTAAAGATAACAAGATCGGAACGGTAAATATTAGATAGTCGAATTGTGTCAATTTCTTAATGTGGGTCAAACAAAAAGAAACATTACGAATTCATGAAAGAACGAGAGTAACAAACCAAATTGTAGTCATTCAAAAAAAGAAGAGTGTTCTTTTTACATCCCCACACCCTGTAAACAAAAGACATTAATAAATAACGGACGGATACAGCTTCGAAACATGGTAAAAATTCGATTCTTGCTTCTGATAGCCGGAGTCAACCTGAAAAATTGAGCTAGAGATTTGTTGTAGAATTTTGTATGGTCCAGTTCTGATTTCGTCCAATTTATTCTTATTCAGAGGATTACCATGTAAAACGAATACGAAGTCCCCTACTTTGAAATTAATTTTAACTTTATTTTTGTCAAATCTTTTCTTGTTTATATTATGGTTTTTACATGAATTACAGAATGCGATTTCTCTGTCTTTTGCTAAATCCGTTACGTTGTCTCCGAATTTGGAAATTACTTTAATTTTTACATTGTTCATTAAATAGTTCGGAGAATATTTAGTGACAGAGTGTATGGTGTCATTATATTCATTTACGCATTCTTTTAATAAGAGGGACCAAGATTTCTTTTTATTTTTAATATTTTTGTTTACTTTATATCTCAGCCTGTTGACTAATGTCTGATTGAGTCTCTCATTGAGTCCATTGGAAGATGGACAATCTACTGCCGTGAAAATCAAGTTTATTTTGTTTTGATTAGTAAAATCTTTAAATTCTTTAGAATTCAGACCTCCATATTGATCGGCCAATAGATTTGAAATTTTATTTCCTTTTTTGAGAGCTATTTATAATAAAGTTATGAAATCTTCAGAATTTTGGGTTTTGGAGGTCAGTGTAAAGGCAAAACAAGTAAAGTGATCGACTAATAAATGACAATATCTTTCTTCTGAGTTATTTTTGGCAAAACCTCCTATAGTGTCTATCGACATATACTCAAAAGGTTCCTTAGCTGGTCCAAGGTGAGAAAGATGTCTGAATTTCATAGGTATTTGGCTTTTGTTTTTGATACAGACGGTGCAATTTTGGCAGAAGTTTGTTATAAGTTTATTAAAATTTTCATTATAAAAAAGGGGAAATAAAGTTAACTGAATTTGGTTGAACCCTATGTGACCAAATTGTAGATGTGTTTTTTTTATTATTTCTTTCGCAAAATTGTCCAAAATTATTATTTTTTCTTTTGTTCTTCTATGTTTTGAAAACATTACGTTATCTTTTATTATTACATTATTATTTCTGAGTCTTTTAAAATCATTAAGTGCCGTTTTTTGATCTATTATCTCTTTTATTTCAATGAGATTGACGACTCTGAGTTTAGAAGAGGCCTCAAAATGATCCAAAATGGGATTGCGAGACAAACAATCCGCTTCATTATTTGTTTCTCCCGGCACGTATTCTATTTCAAAATCAAATTGGGACAGCTGAAGCATTAATTCTCTAAGTTCATCATCGAATTTTGTGTTAATTTTTAAGTTTTCTAGGGGTTTGTGATCAGAATAAACTTTGAACTTCAGTCCCAGTAATCTATGTCTCCAATACATTAGGGCCTTTTTTATGGCCAAACATTCTAGAAAGACTGCTTTTTTTGTTTTCTGGGCCTCGTTAAGTTTTTTTGAAAAGAAAGCAGTTAGTTTGAAAGAGTCGTCATCTTGTTTCTGTTTCAAAATTACACCTATTCCTTCCAGACTGGCATCGGTTTGTACAATTGTTTCCCTATTTGGATTAAATATTGCAAAGCACGGTTCGGAACATAATAAATCTTTAATTTTTTTGAAACTTTCCTCACATTTATCGTTCCATATGAAAGGTGTGTTTTTCTTTAATAAATTGTGTAAAGGGGCTAAAATTATTGATGAATTTGGCATGTAAGAACGATAAAAATTTACTTTATCGAGGAACTGTCTTACGTTTTTTTGATTTTTTGGGGTTGGGAAGTCCCAAACCGGTAACACATTATCAAAAATGGGGTGAATCGCATTATTTTGAATATAATGACCTAGATATTTTACTTTATTGTGTGCGAGGTCACATTTGGTCAGATTAAGTCTGAACCCTTCTTCATATATAGATGTAAAAAGTCTTTTTAATTGTTCTATGTGTTCCTCGAATGTTTTTGAAAAAATTAAAATATCATCTATATAATTCACGCAAGAGTCATCTAGGTCTTTTCTCTTTAATATGTTTCTTAATATTCTTTGAAAAATTGCAGGGCTAGTTTTTAATCCAAAAGGCATGTTTTTCCAATTGTAATGTCCAGTCTGTGTTACGAAGGCTGTCTTGTATCTATCTTTCTTTCTTACGGCTGTGGACCAGAAGGCACTATTGATATCAAGAACTGAGAACCATTTACAATCTCTAACTTTCACAATTAGATCCTCAATATGGGGAAATGGTAGACTCTCGGGAACAATTATTTTATTTAAAGCTGAGTAGTCAACGCACATTCTATTTTTTATTTTCACACCTTTGGCATTTTTTTTATAAGCCAAAGTCACAGGAGCAGCAAAGGGTGAGGTTGACTCCTCAATCATGTCAGCTGCAAGAAGCTTTGAAATTTGGCTCTCTATCTCTTTTTGGTCGATTATGTTACATCGATATGGTTTGCGAGAGACATATTTATGTTCGGTTAGCTTAATTACAGCACAATAGTCCGTGACTTTACCGACGTCGTATTTACTCTTTGCAAAAACATAATCATAATCTTGAATGACCTTTCTTAATTTTTTTCTCTTTTCATCGTCTAAATGCTCTAGATTTAACTCTGTCTTAGAAATTTTTACGTTACAATTTTCTAAATTATAATTTTTCTCAAAAAAATTTTTTGTATTCTCTTTTTGTTTCTGAAAAATTTTCAAGTTTTCGTTTTGACAAAGGCTAAATTCTCGAATTAGGTCTAGGCCTATTAAAAAATCGTAATTAAATTCCTTTTCATCAAGAACGAAAACATAAACTTCTTTATTTTGTGAAAAAATTTTTACTTTTATTTTAGCTATTCCTAATACTTTCCCATACCTGCTGATCATCCGAAAAGATTTATTGACGAATTTAAAAGCCTTAACTTTCAAAGAATTGATCAGGTTTCTATTGATAATAGAAATATTTGAGCCTGAATCATAAATTCCTTTACAGAAAATGCTATCGTTAAGGCATGAATTTTTTAATCAACGGGGGGTGATTTAGTTTTTTGTTTCGTCATCAGATACGGAGTTTTCAATTTCTAATTTTTTAATTGTTTTTTTATTATTTGGCTTATCTTTGAACCAACAAAGAGCCTCCGGGTGGTACCTTTCAGAAAAGCCTCTTTTTTCACAATTAGTGCAAGGTTTCTTTTTTGCATCGCCTGATTTTCTCTCATGTTGGTTATTATTTTTTTTTTTTGTCATTTCGAAATTATTTATATTAGAAGTTTTATTTTTATTTGAGAAAGTTATATTTTTATTATTTTGGTCATTATTTTTGTCTATCGTCTCAAATTTTTTTAGTTTATCATGCAAAATCCAAAGAGACGTGACGACATTTTTTTAAAAAGAATTTTGGATGTGGACAGGAAGTCCCAAAATAATTAAATCTAATATTACAAGGTCGGGTAAATTCCTGTCTAATTCTAACAAAAGTTTTTCTTTTTTAACAACAAATTCTATATACAAACCACTCATGTACCAATAGTTATAGGCGTACTGTATTGGCTTCCAGGAAGAGTCAGCAAACGTGGCTATTAAATCTGCTCTCCAGTCGGACCATGCAGTACTTAGCCCTAGTTTCTTCTGACTGATGGTGAACCAGTCTGCTATCTATGTTTCTAAGCAGCTCTTGAAGACTTCAATTTGTTTTTGGCCATCTAACTTGAACCACTGTGACTCTCTCTCGAAGGTGTCGCATCAAGTGATGACGTTTTTATTTTTGGGTGAAAATTTTTCTATGAGGAAGTGCTTCATGATGCTGGTTACTGACTCATCCTTGTCTTTCTTTGAGGTGGTTATGGATTGGTTGGCGTCCTCTTTCAGTTTGGCTTGGTCGGAGGGTGAAAATTCTGGCAGCAGATAATCCTTGAACACAAAATTCTCATCGCTGTCGAGGTACAGTTTAGCCACATCAGGAGGAATGGAGACATTAATTGTCCTGTATTGTCCTCTTGAACGTAGGACCAATGCAGCACTCTTCGGAGGACCCAAGGCCATAAGCTCTTTATGGAGTGTGACCTTTTGTAGTTCTTCAGGAAAGGCGAACCATATTCCATCTCCAAACAGTTGTATTTTTTTTCATATTCACTGTGGTTGTTTTATCGGTACCCTCGGCCATTATTAACAATTGAATTTTTGTCAAAGCCATCACAAAAAACAGAAATATTTCGGATTTTAAAAAGAATTTTCTGATTTGTAAGTTCGTTTCTGGGTATTCCACTCGATCTAATTTGCACGTAAATAAAGTTTTGTGAACTCGTAATCAAAAGCAGAGTTTATTGACACGATTAAAAATGGTAGTGAAATTAGAAAATTCAAATTATTATACACAAAGAAACGAACGAAGATACGACTAGGTTTTATCTGTCTTTCTGAAACGGCGATTAACGGACGAATGAATGAATGAATGAATTCGATAAATGAAATCGACGTTCATTACAAAGGAAAAAAAATAGGCAAGTTGAGTAAGTCAAAAATGATATCATTTAACAAAGGATGGTCGAGTCGATAATACATGAAATGACGTAACTTAAAGATAACAAGATCGAAATGGTAAATATTAGATAGTCGAATTGTGTCGATTTCTTAATGTGGGTCAAACAAAAATAAACATTTCAAATTCATGAAAAAACGAGAGTAACAAACAAAATTGTAGTCATTCGAAAAAAGAAGAGTGTTCTTTTTACACACATATATATATATATATAAAAACTATATGGATAATTTTTGTAAAAAGAAAAGTTCATGCAAATTTGATAAAAGAGGAAAAAAAGGGCTTTATCAGAAGTACCGTCTGGTCGAACCACACCAAAATTGGTAGCATGCTACAGTAAAGCTACAATAAATTATAATAAATATTGGTTTCAAATTTCGTACATATTGTTCCAAAATTGCTCATTTTCTGACCAATATAAAAACGAAAATAGTGGTACCGGAAGTACCTTCCGGCCGATCCATGCCAAAATTAGTCGCGTACAAAAATAAAATATGATACCTAAATATATTTTCCGAATTTCGTGGCTATTGATGAAAAATAGAACAGCATTTTATTGCCAAAATAAAAACAAAAATAGTGGTACCGGAAGTACCATGGGGCCGATTCGCAACAAAATCAATAGGTCTGGTCCTTGGATTAGTACAATAATGTTCGTACCAAATTTCGTATGAAAGAGAAAGGAATTTCTAAGCACAACTATTCACTGTAATCATCAAACATAACTTTTGCAAAAGTATCAACCAATGACCACAGGCAATTCAAAGAGAATACAACCGTAAAGGCACATTATTCGTAATATTATGGAATCAACAAATCATCTCTCTCGACTACGTTATTAACATGGGTTATAGGCTCCGGAGAGTACATTCAAAAATTTCCCCCAAGAGATTAAGAATACACCAAGGTGCAGAAAAGTGTTATAGAACAGTTCCACGCAAACAGATGAAAAACTTGACAGTTGCGCTCCAAGTAATTTTTCCCATCATAAAGTTCCGGGCAGTTGTTTCCTAGACCATATGACAGTTCCTCGCAAAAGGTTTTTAGGTAGGTTTTTTTCAGAAAATCTATTTATTACGCTTGGTGAGGTATTAGCCCTCAGTGTTGGGAGTGGGTACATTTTTCGTTTTATAATCTCAGGAAAATTTTGGCACCAATAACTCAAATTCACACGCACACACACACACGCACGCACGCACGCACATTATTAGACAGATATGTCAATTTCTTGTTCTCACAATACCTATGGTACAGGTCGCAATTTTTGTCCGATAATAACGAAATTTGGTACGAATGTTTGTATTAAGCTAAGGACCAAACCTATTGATTTTGGTGCGGATCGACGGCACGGTACTTCCAGTACCACCATTTTTATTTTTATTTTGGTTATAAAATGCTCAATTTTGCACCAATGGCCACGAAATTCGGAGTAAATATTCATTATAAATTATTGTAATACGTTACTAATTTTGACGCGGATCGGCCGGACGGTACTTCCGGTAACGCTGTTTTTATTTTTATATTGGTCATAAAATGCTGATTTTTGGAACCATATGTACGAAATTTGAAATAAATATTCACTATAATTTATTGTAGCAACGCTACTAATTTTGGTGCGGATCGATCGGACAGTACTTCCGGTGAAGTATTTTTTCCTTTTTTTTCTCCTAATCTATATGAACTTTTTTTTTCTCAAAAATTAACTACATGTTCATGTTTTCTTTTTTTTATTTCATAACTTATTGTATTTTTTTTGGTTTTATTTGAAATTACGTGATTCTGTACCACACTTTATTATTTTGATTAATTTCTCATTTTTTCACGAAATAATGCTATTAAATTTCACATTGTCTATAAATTTACAGATAATTAATGTGACCATCAAAATTCATAATTCTTTTTTTCGAAACTTACTTTTTTTAGTGAGGCTTATTACTCTAGTTTTTTTTTATTAAACATGACTGTTCCCAAGGACGTATATTGTTCGATCATAAGGGGATCTACTTATTAATCTTGGAGTCATGGAACAAAATGGCGTGGGGGTAGGTAAGTTCTTTGTTTCATAACTCAAGGAAAATTTTTACACAAAAAACTCACATCTATATAATATATAGTACATACCCTATAAAAGCCAATTTCTTGTTACCACAGTACACGTCACAATTTTTATCCGTTAGTCACGAAATTTGGAACGAACATAAGTAGTAAGCCAAGGACTTGACCTATTGATTTTAATGCAGATCAGCCATATGGTACTTCTGGTATCTCTATTTTCGTTTTCATTTTGGTTATAAAAATTTTAATTTTGAAACAATAGCTACAAAATTTTGAACAAAAATTTATTATAACTTATTATTTTTGGTGCGGATCGGCCATACGGTACTTTCGGTAACACACTTTGTTTTCACTTTAGCTACAAAAAGCCTAATTTGGACTAATTGGAACGTAATTCAGAAAAAATATTTTTTATGATCTATTCTAACATGTTACTAATTCTGTCACAAATCGGCTGAATGGTAATCATGGCGTAGATATTTTGGATATAGCATATATGAGACAGAGAGATTGAGGTGAAATATTTCTACGATGTTGCTGAGCTCCACAACGCGAACTTGTTAATTTTCAACTATTGTAACACCTAGAGAAGAATGTTGATAGTTACGTTTTTTTACAAATTAAATCTAGCATGTATGAGGACTTTCCCTCGCAAGCCCCCGTGGCTCTACCAATGCCTCTACCAACCTTGTAAGTTGGGGTGAGAGGAGAGCTTCATCCCACTCGAGCCTTCACCAAGTAATATATGCTACATATTAGAAAAAAAAACAACTCACTTCACCACACCTCAGAGTATAATTTAGAAGAAAAAGAATAAGAATAGCTCACTATAAACAACAAGAAAATTTTTAAGCTGAAATATAACACCTTCTCTTTGCTGTTACTTTTTTTAATTTAATAAAAAATTAACCCACTAAGACTAGGATTTAACTCGGAGAAAACATAACTATCAACATTCATAAATACCAATTAATATGTCAACAACTATTGGTGAATGTTCAAATTAAGTATTTCAAGTTATACTTTTCAGACATATACCAACATAGTCGGTGTATGTCAACCTTTGAGTATATATGTTATGGAGAGCTGATTCGTATATTTCTACATGTAGTTACTTTCAGACATGGATAGCATTTTCGAGGAATGAAATTACTGTTTTTGCCAGTTACTATATTTACATATTATATGAATATGTAGGGATATATATTAAGTAATTTCTTTCCCAAAACACTCTATCGTTGAAAAACGGAACCAGGAGAATCAGCCCTCCATCACATATATACCCAAGGATGTCAACATTCACGGTAGATTGTCAACATACACCGCCTTCTGGTCTTTCACCATGACACATACACAAAACAAACAATAAGATACTATACTAATTTTTATTTGTTGTAAACAAATACTAAAATGAATAAATCCTTCTACTGGAAGTTAGGTAATTTCTACAATTTTCTTGTAATGAAAAGTTCTTTCTTTCAACTCTATAGGTTTGTTTAGGCAGCCATTTTTCTGGTATTTCTGGTAAAATTATTACAAAGAACTCTAGCATAGTAAGCACCCCAGGGGGGGGGATAATATCGCACCAACTGTAATGTGTAGATTTTTTGAAGAAAACCTACTTAAAAACAATAGAAATGGGTTCTGACAGATTCACTGCTATTTTTATTTTTATTCTACTCACTCAATTTGTTGAAGTACATGGGATGACCAACTTCAGCGCTGCTTTCACGTGTTGCAACACACGCACATATACACTTATATCCGTTTTTATCAGTTGATTTTTCAATTTTTGTTTGTTTCTGTCTCCAAAAAAAAGTGAGAAATTTTATTTTCTCTTTCACCGTTATTTTCTTCTTCAAATTATAAAAGCATATTTTTTAAAAACTCGTTTTTAACCTAACTTCTATCAGAAACAGTTGTTGAAGGGAAACATTGTCTACTTACATTAAATGGCAACTAGACTGCCAAAGTCTAAACTAATGTTAAATGTTTTTCACAAAACTTGGATCTGAGAAATGGATCCCACAAAAGGTTTTTCTGCCGTTGTGGGATCCAAATTTGAAAAAAAAAAAGTACATGATCATTTTGGTTTTCTTTTGTGTGCAGTAAACAACCTTTTTCAAAGGTTTTTGATTTCTATTGTCTGCAGCAGCCAACTCTTTGTGAATTGGTTTTTTATGATACCTAATTTAAAAAAAGGACTAGCTGAAGAACAATTTGGTGAAATATTTGTAAAAAAGAGAAGATCTATACTATATTAATGAACTATTGTATTTGTCAGTCTTAGATATATTCAGTCAACGATGGGAAAGTAGAAATATGTTTTAAAATCATATTTAAAGTTGTTTCAATGTTGAGTTTTCAGTCATTTTTAAACAAGAAAATATTTTTCTTTATTTTCTATTTTGTGATTCAATGAAATAAATAATTTTTTGATATAATGAATGACACTGGGTTTTATTGATACAGTAGATGCCACTTAATGGCATCACGGATAATAGGATCAACCAAGGGTGTAAATAGCACTGTTGTAAGTGGGGGGTCTAAAAAAATTTTTTCTATCTATCCTGTCTGACTCTTTACTTCCCTGATTTGCCCACCATAACTCCTGAAGAAAACCTATTTTCTTACTGCTGAGGTATGCTAAAATTTTTTGAAATTTTAGACTTAAAATATTTATGTCTTTTAAGGTACTTATACATCCATTTGTGAACAACCAGATCCATGACTATAAATCTTTCAGGCCTGGTTTATCAATCGATAGATAAGAGATTTAACAGTTAGCTGTGCTTAACTGGAGATTCCCATTAAGAGTTAGATGGGATTTTAGCTCTAGCTGACTGTTACCCTAAATCTCTTACCTAACGATTGATAAACAAGGCCTCAATAATTTAGGTACGGAAAATAGGTAAAAGTTTATTTGTTATTGCCAAAGACATCATTATTGATAGATTTATTATAGATTTGTATTGTAAGATTTGTAAAAAAAAAAAAAAAAAAAAAAAAAAAAAAAAAAAAAAAAAAAAAAAAAAAAAAAAAAAACAACTATGGTTAAAACTGTTAGTAATTTAAAAAATTAAATTCTTAATTCTATTTTTCTGCCTAGCCAATCTGTCTATCACTCCCTCTGCAACCAAAGGGATGTTTTGATGGACACTGCGATGGGCTAATTCTGTTAAGCAATTATTTCCAGTTGTATTACGCAACCAAGTTTTCAGTCGTTTCAAAGTTGAAAATGTTCTTTCTGCTGATACTGTTGAGCAGGGCAGGGTTACTAAAATTCTTAATAATGTAGATATTTCAGGAAACATCCATGTGTGGTTTTCAGTATACAAAGTGGTCAGTGTAGCACAAGCTGTTGTAGAGAGACTTTTGACATATTCAGGCTTATTAGTACCATACTTGGTTTTCCATAACTCGAGTTCAATTTGTTATTTCTCCACATTTATTATTTCTGGTATAATTCCTTCACAGGATTTGTTACAATGGCAGTGTTCAGAAATTTCACTTCGGATGGTATTATGCATTCAAAACTGGAAACTAGGCACATATGTTTTGAAAATTGTAATTTCATTAGGTTGATAGAGTGGTCTAGAAAGGGTTTGAATAAATTCAACCTAAAATAATCCTCAACTGTCTCTACTGTAATATTACTACAAATTGTGGAATGGACAGAAACGCGTGACTTTTTCACTTCTATATTCAGCTCATTTCCATAACTGATTACATTCTGAAATATTTCTTGAAATGACTCTTTGCCATCCTTACTCATTTTCCCTATAGTTTTTATAGTAAATTCCACATATTCACAGCACTGAATTAAGTCTTTCTCAATTTACTGCAGTTGGTAGGTTAATGTTGATGTGTATGAAAATACACAATTTATTACAAATAACGCCACAACAAACTTGGTTTGTGAAATTTCACAAAGAAACTGATATGCTTGGGATGAAGTGTCTGCATTTGTTATATGAATTGCCAGTTCCTCCAAGCACTTGACAATAGTAACATACATCTCCACAAATCTTTCAACTGATGCATATTTCTCAGACCATCTGGTTTCACCCAAGCTAATAAGTCTCTTATGACATTCAGAACACATAGATGCAGTATTTTTCAAAGCATCAGTTCGCAGAGCTGATTTAAAAAAAAAAAGTTGTAATTGATTTTTATAGTTTCGGTAACATTTTGAATGGAACTAATGACACAAAAATTCTCAATTGCAAGATTTAAATTGTGTGCTGCGCAACGGATTAGGGTATTTTTCTTGAATTTTGACTTGGACTCCCTTAAGGACACCATGCCACACCATCATATCCCTGGGCCACTATATTATTTAAATTCAGCCCAATACATTTTAAATTGCATTCAATGACATCTGCTAAATTTCCCGAAGCCAAGTCATGAAGGGGTACAAAACCAATGAAATCTTCATGTAAGTTACATTTTTCATCATCAAAATATCAAATAACAATAGACAGCTGCTCCATTTGGGATATTTTCTGAGTTTCATCAGCCATTAATGTAAAAAACTTGGCTTTTTTAACCCTCGACTATGATTTCATCACAAATATCAATGATTTCATTTTGAATTGTTAGGCTAGTGTAAACACATCTTGAGCCAAGAGCAGGATGTAATATACTATAAAATATTTTAAGGCATTCCTTATCTTCAGACCCAAATGACTGCAGTGTTTTCCCCATAAACTTCAAAATTGATCAAAAATTATCATCATTAAATTAAGGATCATTAAATCCAACAGGGCCAGAATCCTTCTTACCAAGCAGTGCAATTTCTTGTCTTCCACAAAATATGATCAATTGAATCATTGGTCTTAATTTGAATCAATTTTCAGCAATTATTCTTTTTTGTTTGCTATCAATTTGACTAGCTATATCTTGAGTTTCGCCTTTCAAAATTTTTAAAAATTGATCTGCCAAAATTAAAGCATCCTGATGATACTTTTTGGTTTCATGTGCCTTGAAAATTTCTTTGGCATCTATCCAATTTTTGAATGGTTTTTTCACCAAAGCTCCCAAATTTTGGTAACCACGGCCTCATACACATTCTGAGCAAAATGCCCCTTCTTTGCTTTCAGAATAAGAGAGCCACTTGAATTCATCCAACCATTTAGCTTGAACTGACAATTTTTTTTTTCAATTCGGTGGTAGGATATTTGAAATTAAAAGGGGGCTGCCAAGTTTTTCCAAAGACTTTTTTTATATCTGACTCACTTATGACATTTTTATCCGCAAAATTACCAATGTCATTCCAATGAGGTTCACATGTAGGCAACAAGGGTGTTCATGCAATTTGAAGATACTGCTGGCATATTTGAGGAATATAAGATGCGATGTATATATGGTTCTTCTGACACTGACTGAGTGGTCAAAGGCGTTTTCAGCAACAAAATAAGAGAATAAGTGGAGCTGGAAGCTGGCAATGGCTCGAAAGTGGAACATAATGGGTCATAAGTATTCTGTAATTTCCCTGAAAACAGTAAAAATTTTGAAATAGAAAATAATATTTGTTCTATGACTCACAAATTTGGTCACAAATTTGGTTCTTCACTTGAAAATGGGTAGAAGCTTGGATTCTAATTCTTAATTTTAAATAATAGTGAAAAATATATTTTTAATGAATTAGGGCTTGAAACTGGATTTTTAATTTAGTATTTTTCTAAAGGAAATATCCAGTTTTTACTTTAAAATAAGATAAAATTTGGGCAATACTGAAAAATAGGTTTAGAAAATGAAACTGGGCTGTTAATATAATTTTAATAGGTTCTAAAATGGTGTGATATAGCTAGCTACTTATTATATATACATACCTCAGTAGCTTATCCAGGTGGGTGATTGGGGTGATAAATTACCCCCTTGAGCTTTTAGTGATAAGTCTACTCCATGAGCTTTTTTTTTATTATTATTTTCCACCTCTAATAAGATTATAAAAATCAGAAAAAATATATTTCACCATAAAAAATCATCAGTTAGCTTCTGATCATCCCTCCTTGATAAAATCCAGGACATGCTACTACACACTCCTAGCCATTCTCATGATAAAACTTTGTAACTTTTTTATTTTATTTAAAAAATTAAATAATTATAGGTACCTACCTATATCAAATATAGGTGGAGTCAGTGGTAATGAGGCAGGTGTCTGTTCTGGAGACAAATTTGCATTATTAAAAAAATCAAATAAGGTTTTTTGTTTCTTCGCCACTGGTTTCATTATTTTATAATATTATTTAAACACATTCATAAATAATACTGGAATACTGGTCAAACTAGTTCAACTAGTCAAATTGGTTTATCTGGTTGAACAAGGTTAACAATTAAATTAACAACGAGATAAAATGATTACAGGGCCGAGCCATGTGCTGTAAAATCTAAAATCAAGGACAATGATTTGCTTCCCATTTGTAGCAATGCAAACAACTATTGAACTGCACATATGACTTCGTACAAGTTAATAAATAAAGAGTAAGGATTAAAACAAAAGAAAAGGAAAGGAATTGATTAAAAAATTAATAGGACCAATATGTGATTAAATTTTACACATGGCGCCTGCGCATCAGCAGTAGACAGTAGCCATAAGCCAATCTTTAAAAGAATTTCTAGAATTGAGTTGAAAAAGTAAAATGTGATAGTGTTAGAGTGTGTAAAGTCAATCAGATGTGTAAGTGTAATAGTATATTGTAAGTATTACTTATTGTTGTATTATTAGGCTATACTCCTACTAACACTCATGAAATTTTTTTTAATGTAAAATGATCATTTTGCAATGAAACAAAAAATGGAGTATTCAGTATTGCATTACATTTAATCTTTATTCATCAAGGACATTAGGACAAATGTTTTGACGTGTACATCTAACTGTAGATAAATAAAAATAAAAAATTGTCGTAAATATATACTATGTATGTATTAGAGCCCTGCACGAGTATGTACAACATTGTGTGATTACAAGTACAAAATACTCGTCAGACGAGTAACACGATTACCCATGTGTACTCGTACTTGTCTAGCAAATGATGCGAGTAAGTAATCGGCATCGCATTGTGGCATCCTTAGTAATCACTTGAATGTGAATACTATTAAATGCAATGCATTCCAAGATAGGGTTTATAATATTGTTTTAGAACTTTGGGGAAACGCACGGCGATTACATATGAGTATAATCGTTACAATGCCTACGATGCCACGCTGTTACGAGTAATATTTTTCCGATTAAGTACTCGCATCATTTTGTAAGATAATCAGCGATTCCTACACGATTACTTTTTTACGTACTCGTGTAGGTCTCTAGTATGTATGTCCTTCACCTATATGAAAGATCTATGCTTATCTCACTCCCAAAATTTTTATTCTTATAGGCGCCAATGGTTAATTTTTTTTTTGCTAAGGGGGTCCAGACCCCTAGGACCACCCTTATCTACGGGATCAACCACTCTATTGAATCAAAATTCGTAAGTATCAATCGGCTCTATCTAAATACAATGAAGAAAATTTCTCAATCAGGAGAAATGTATCCAGAAATTAAAAATTATAAAAAATGAAACTTTTTTCAAATCCAGTTCTGTGAAAGTTCTTACTAAGTTTTTCATTCCGGGCCTAGGAATATCTGTATCCTAAATCCAATCTGTATGTGTGTTCTACTGTGATTACTGTCTATGATGGTATGGAACAAAGTCTAGAAATAGATTTTGTCCAATCTGGACAGATTATGTAAAAGTAAAAATGGATTTTCAAGTTATTTTTAGATTTTCATACTTGTTTTAATGGAGTTGGGTAATACTTAATTTGTTCAACGTATGGTGTTACATATCTATGAGATAAACATAATATTTGAAGGGCAACCTCTGATGATTTCGGAAATGCAGGTTTTTTATGGCATAAAATTTCAAAAATTTGCGTATTTACGGGCCTGTTTCATCATATAGATGGGATTTTAAAGGTCGAAGATTTAGTTCTTATATTAGTACAACTAAGTATGTGAAATGAATTCATCTACCTTCACTTTCTATTTTGTGACTATTTAAGAGGTTAAAAAACAAAATAAGTTAACTTTGAAATCAGAGCCCCAAAAAACATACCTGAAGATGAATCACGGTCATTACCTGCAATTTTCCTGAATGACTTTTTGTTTTCGAATGGTCATTTTCCTGAAGAACATTTATTTTTGAAGGGTAATTTTTCCAAAATGATGAATAAAATGCGTCGCCTAAGAGAAAAAATGAACTTAGTATTTCAAAAATTTTAATTTCAGTAATTTTTCAGCTCATTTGCCATCCTTCCAGGTCTCGTAATTAGCTGTTGGGAAAAATGTAAGATGTTTAACTTTTTCACGCTTTTATTTATGGCATGCTCCACAGATTATCTAAACTTGTTTATTAGTAGTAACTATTTTAATTGATTTTGTAATAAAGACAAGGTGAAATTGAATGTCTTATTTTTGTCATCTGTAAAAATGTTCTATTGAAGTTGCAAAAAATTTCAAAGGTAAATTCCACATGAAAGTTTTTCTGAAAAATTATCCCACTCCTCAAAAAAATTCTCTCTCATCCAATTTAACGATATTCCGAATTGAGATGATAAATGTAAACTCTGATAAGCAGCTTCATTTATCTAAAAAGTTGTGAACAATTCTTTGCTGTATAAATACCATAAACACATAAATAATATATAAATAGGTAGGCCTACTGATAAAATACATAATGTACACTCAAATGTGAAATTGAGAAATCGGTCCTCGAGAAAATAGATTTGAGGAAATAATTTTTTAGGTAAATAATATTTCAAGGAAAAAATTTGTCAGTAAATAGTCATTCGCGGAAAAAGACCATTCAGGAAATGGTATTCAGGAAAATGATCGGGAATGTAATAAAACTCCAAAGAAAAAAATATTATTTTCATTTTTTTTTTGAGAAAAAGGAGGGTGTTAATATAGTGAACCAAAAAGGTCTACACTTCACCTGTATATATATATATATAAACCTATATGAATTTGAGTAAATGGGCCAAAATTCATATCTTGTCATGAATCGAAAAACGTACTAGAAATTGCCCCTAGGGCTTCAAGTCTTCTTATGAGAACGGTTTTAATAAGCTAGTTTTCAGAAAACCTGCTTTACAGAAAACAGAAGAATTCAAGTTCGTGATTAAAAATAGTTTTCTGAATAATGAAAAAGGAGGTGCTAATTTTTCTATTTTTCCTTCATCTTTGACAAAGAAAAAGTCTGAATAATTTCGAATTTAACATCTTTAATAATTCATTACTTCTGTTCTTTAATCTTATCGAGGCCAACGAGGTTATATCTGACAAAATATAAGCAATTAAAATATCATTTAATCTATTGAAAGGATGATAAAGATAAAAAAAATTATTTAGCATCTTAATATGTATCACATATTGCTTGTAATTCGGTTTTCATGGAAATAAGTAAGTAATTCTCTCTAAATTCCTGGGATGAAGTATTTTCTTTCTTTCGACTTCATAAACGGAAGTAAAATCTCTCGGTATAATATATTTTACTTGAGGTATTAATTAGCGGGCGCCGTGAAGACATTCACATACAATACTCCAATACTCCTCAGTTCAGAATGAATGAAATTACATAAACCCACACCTCACATACTTTACCGCTTGTCTTCCCATCTTACCATTTTATCTACACTAAATATAAATGATCTCCAGTTCTGAGAGACACAGATAAAATTCAAATAATTTCGTAGCAAGCATCTAATGAAATAGAGCGAATAGCTAAGTAAAAGACGAAGGAGAAAAAATAAAAATGAATTACTTTTCTGCAAACAATTTGAAATCGCCGACGAGATCAGCGACACGAATACCAACTCGATTGACTTTTGATGAGTACGATGGACCAATACCTTTTTTTGTAGTGCCAAGTGATTTACTGCCCTTCTCCTTTTCTTGTAGACCATCGATTTGCTAAAAACAGGAAACATACTTATTTAGTTAGAAATTTATGGAACTTTGTCAGCATGATCCAAATTAATGTTATTAAGGTAGGCAGAGAGTATTCTCCGATACTATCGACTATTGGACTTGCCAAAAGCATGAAACAAACATTTCAGCTGGAAATTTCTAGCATGATCAAAAAATAACGTGAAGGTAGGGAAAGTATATTCTCCGATATATCCGACACAATCAAGAAGAAATATAAAATCTTTGAGTACCTATTAACAACAAGGTGCACCTGCTGTCCCGAAATTCGTGATAATGTAATAATTATAGGCTCTGTTTAACACTAGAGCATGTTCAGAATGAACAACCAACACAACTAATTTGTTGAAGTATAAGTCCTCTTCTCTCACACTTCTAGCAGCAATTCTCGTTCATAATCTTTCTGTTACGTCACTATTCGTATCTCATACTTTGCACGAACTGATATCATTCAGCTGTGATTTAACTTTTCTGTGTTTCATAAATGTTGGCATCCGCCATTCGTGTAATAAACATCATAGTGAATGTGACACTTCGTTCTTCTTTAAGTGAAAAAATTATTCTCCCTCATCATGGTAGCCTTGCTTTGGATTTAAGAAGTTCAAGTTTTTGAAATACGACAGATTGATTTCGTTTAATTGAAAAGTTAATTCATGGTGTAATTTGCAAATCATTTTTATGTTATGCATTTATGATTTTTTTTTTGTCTTAGACACACTTTTTGTATTTTTTAGGTTTTTATGAGTGTCAAAGTATCCGAAATCATTGTGAAAATATAATCATCAAGGTCCAATTTTGAGTTTGTTGCTGAAAATTCATGGTCATATACTGTCCAGAGTCCAATCCAATACTTGCAAGCCCATGTTATCATCAAAATCAAAGATTTGGGTCACTCAAAACAAAAGGTATTTCACTCCTTAGTTTAACAAACCTGCAATTGCAATGAAAAGTGGCTGGCAATTCATAATTTTTGATTAAAGAGTTCCTGAGTTCATTAATCTGTTTTCATTTGTCTTGCTAGAGGTGTGGTTTGTAGAAACAAATGACGTAGTAAATCGTTTCATTCGGCTCCTACAATCAGGTGAAGTTTCCTGAGGCAAAGTTTCAGTTGTCATGGTTTCAGTGCTGAAGTCATAATTTTCAAATGATTCCAGTAATTAATTAAATTTTTGAAAAAAAAAATGAAACTAACTGCGTGTAGAGACATAAAATATAATAGAACTAAAACGTTGAAAGGAAGTTTTTCAGGTTTTATAGTAGTAATTTTTTTACAAAGTGGAATTACAAGAAATGCCTACCAAGTCACATGTTATAAATATATAATGCAAGATTTTTGAATGAATAAATGTAGATCCCTTCATATTAAATATATCCCTGATGCAATTTTAGGTAAAATGGATTTGACAACCTTGAAATACATAGCATTATTACATCTATTCAAAACATTAGGCGTTTTTATTCGTTAAGAATATTCAAATTCCTTAGAGGTGCTGTCAAAAACTCTCCACTTTCTATTTGATTTCAATCAATTTCATATTATGCTTAATGATAGGTAATTATGAAATCAACATTTATTTAAATAACATTTATGGCAGAATTTAATTAGTGAGAACCAAACCGTATTGATTTTCACATTAATATCGAAAGGTATTTTTGTTAGCGACTGCATTATTTGTAATTCCCCTTTATATAAAAATTAATATTATAAAACTTGAAAAACTTGTTTTCAACGTTTTAGTTCTATTATGTTTCAAGTTCCTACATGCAGTTGGTTTTATTTTTTTTTCAAAAATTTAATTATTTGAATAATTTTTCAAGAAGTGCAAAATGAAAGTCTCCAGCAATTCTTTAGGAGTGACAGATAAATGTTGATATTGTAATATTTGAACAAAACTGAATTTGATTTTCAGCCTATTGTTTTTTTCTCAATTACAGCAATTCATATTTATTTATTGATCAAAAACTAAATTTCAATCAGACACATGGAAAACAAATTCAAAGCTTAACATGGATTTTAAATACTGCTAGATGTACTATATTGGACTATATTAATAGTAATAGTAATAATGATTTAACAAAAAGGAATATCAAAAAACATATGCTATGATGTATCACAAAATAAAATGTGGAAACTCAAAATTTACTCCCTTTTAGGGCCACTAGTGATTGAAAAAAGGGTCAAATGGAAAAATGAACACCAAATTCAGACTCAGTGCCTCAAAAAACATATTTGGTGATGTATCACACAATAAAATGTGAAAACTCAAAATTGACTCCCTTTTGGGACCCACTGGGGGTTGAGGAATGGGACAAATGAAATAATGAACGCCAAAATCAGACTCAGCACCTTAAAAAATATATTAATGATGTATCATACATTATAATGTGAAAACTCAACATTAACCCCCTTTTGAGTCCCATTGGGAGATGAAGAATGAATCAAATGGAAAAATGAATGTTAAATTTGGACTCGGAACTTCAAACAACATATTTGGTGACATATCAAACAGTAAAATGTTAAAACTCAAAATTTTGCTGGCAGAATGTTTATATGTGCATAACTAAGGAAGGCTAATAGGTATAATACTGAGAGAATGGTGTTATCTAAAATATTTAGATAACCACAAGAAATACTGTATCCAAGACACTTTTGGGTGATCCAATCAGAATGTATTATTCCGTTTTATTTGGAATTGGGGCTTGTGATTGGTCATCTTACTTTTTTGATGAAAAAAATTCCTAAATTTTGAATTTAATTTTTGGGTCATCTATGGGGAATTTTTCAGATTTCTTTGGCCAGTGTTACTCACTGTAAAAATACTAATTTTTTGAAACATCATTCGTGTTTTTAAGATGAATATTGAATTCAGCAGAGTGCCACAAAATTTCATTAGATTGCCAGAAAACAGGTCAAACACAATAACTTTGACGTAGTTAGTAAAAATCTGAGTCCAGATCTGCAAAAAAGTAGTAATTTCTAAGTTTTAAGGTATCTTATTTTCATTTACTAAGTATTAATCACATTTCTCAATCAAAACTTCGACTGTTTTTTCATTTTCAGACTTCAAATTTTTTTTTATCATCTTTTTTCTTTAAAAAATGATGTTTTACAGCTTAAGTTTGTAATTTTTTGGAACACTTGATAGTCCAAAAGTGCAATAATTTGACTAGTCCATTTTGGAAATTTTTTGGCAAAGTTCTATTGTTTGTCACTATTCTTGTGCAATAAAGTCAGCCATCTTATTTTTAGTTGTATTATTTCGAATTTTCTTACCAGGTTTATTATCTGCAATCATCTAAATTTACTTTGCGGTTACTTTTAACTTTATTTTTGATTGTTTCTTGATTGCTAGAGGATACAAATTCAGAAAGACACTTAAACTTATTTTTCATCTTTTCAGTTTTTTAATAAATTCAACTTGTTTGATTTTAGATGCTTGTGTGATCATATTTACTTGCATTTCATTTATTTATTTATTTGTGTAATTATGCATTTATTTTGATATTTTGTCCTAATTAATTCATTGTTTCACTTGAAATTTTATTATTTCATCAACCTTTGTGACTTATTTGTTGATGATATCGTTTTCAATTGCATTTCAAATTATTTTATAATTATTTCTAGTCATCATTGACCACGTCACACTGTAATATTTTTTATGGAGATAATAATTTTATTCATCGTCTACAGACTAAAAAGTGATAGACCGTCTAAACAAAATTCGGGGAAAAATTATAAAAATCATATGCTTAATCATAATATATTAAGAAATAACAATTTTGTTTGTTCCAAATAGAAATGGCAATTATTGATTTAATAGTCAACACCACAATCCTCATCAAAATCAAAATACATGAAATGATAATCAAAATTCTAATCAAAAACTAAATAACAATAAACCTTGAAAAAATTTAGAAAATGTTTCATTTTTTAAATGTGAAGGTAAAAGCAACACTGCTAAATTATGTCCATCAAAGAAAGTGGAGACAAGCTCCCAAAATTATAATTTTAGAAGTAATACTAAATCTAACACAAATAATAATCAACAACAAAACAGTAACAACAAAAACATAAAATAAAGAGAATAAAGTTGTTTTTGCTTTCATGTTACAGAGAAATTAGACTCCTAATGATTGGTTATTAAATCTTATGAACACTCACGTCATTAACTTTTCTAGGGAAAATCTTCAAACCCTTAGAATTCAATTTTGTTGACCAAGCAGATGGTACTCAATGGAGGTGCAGATATGCACATCACTTTGAATTTATCTTATTTATGTAATTCAATTATATACTCAACAAGCCAGTGAAGCTTCAATGTGCTCTAAAGAATGCATTTCTGTTTGCAATACATGTTAGAAAAATGTTCCTTCATGTCTAAAGTCAGTATCAGATCATAGTCAAATTGCTGAAAGACCACTATGCGCCAAATGCTTATTTCGACATTTTGCCCAGTATTAAAGTAACTTAAAGAGGCATTCTTAGTATCAATCAACAATTAAAAATTTGTAATATTTATATAATTAGCACATCC
Source organism: Ericerus pela (assembly GCA_011428145.1). Classification (NCBI taxonomy): domain Eukaryota; kingdom Metazoa; phylum Arthropoda; class Insecta; order Hemiptera; family Coccidae; genus Ericerus; species Ericerus pela. The sequence goes on from WOFM01001237.1 coordinate 64,472, forward strand.
AAAGTAGTTCTTATTGCTTTTAGATCTAATAGTCTTTTCAAAATTTAATAATTAATAAATAATAATTAAAAAAAAATAAATAAATAATAAATAATTAATAATTAATAATAATGTGGGGACTCATATTGTATGAGGTTAAGGGGCTTGGACCCCGACAACAGTCACCACTGCAAGGTTGGAAACATCTCTATGACATTAAACCAACTGCACAAATTACATTCGATCGTAATTACATATACATACATGCAAGTAATGTACGAGTACCAAATTGTGACCAGTCTCAACAGTGCGATGATGTCAAAATTCAGAACAAAAATTGGCCCATTTCTTATCACTATAAGAAATGATGCCCTAGACTGTTCACACAAACATATGTAATCACCACATATATGTGTTGGTTTGCTTGTAAATAAGCATGTATATAAACCATCAAAACAGGCTCTAAAATCACCAGTGCTTGCCCAGGTTTTGGCTTACCCATATATTTACATATGAAGTAGTTGAACACGCAATATCTGTAGATTACCTTCTGGTGAGAATATCTTTTCACAACAAGGTATTCCACAATGGTGACCCCAATGTAATTTTTTGGCCACATTGTGGGTGTCTAGAGGCGCGGTGCGCTACATCCAAAATTGTGGCAAAGCGCTGGCAAGATTCTCACTTGCTTGGCAAATATAAAAATTTTTTGTAGACTAGACACCATTGATTGTCAAATTAGAGTCTGCTGAAGTGGGAACTTAACCTCCTTCGTAAATAAATGTTACCAAGGAGGAAAAAGACAGTAGACCTGGAAGAAGAATGTTGGACTCATCCCCCAACCCTTCTGACTTTGATTAGACAATCTAAAGATGTTTCATAAGCGGTAATGGCTTCTCAACACCCTAAGCTAATATGTCTGGGAACTGTAGTTAGCTAAGAAGAATTTACTGTAAAAGCATTGACAAATGGTCGGACTATAAGCCAAAGCTCCGACTTGAAGGCACCCAACCTACAAACACAGGAACCAGTGTTTTCATCCAGCAAGAAGACTTAAGTGGAAGTACTTGTGGAATACCTCAGACAGCAAAAAGAAACTGAGATGGCTCATCTAACTACTGGAGCCACAATCCTAAAAAATCCACCATACACATCAGTAGGAGGAAGCATACAGCTACAGCTGATGCTCAAAGTCTTGCCACAAATATTGCAACTACTGCAGAGCCAACCAGGACAAAACCAAAATTTTATAAACGGAAGATACAGATTCAAGAATTTCTGCCCAATGAAGTAGAATTATGGTTAACTCTCCGGGAAGGCAGGTTCAATATAGAAAACATTCAATTTAACCAGAGATATCTCCACATCTACAGTAGCATGCGACCCCAGATAATTCGCTAGATTCCAGATATTATGAAATGCTCTTCAACAGAAGAGGACAATTAAGCCTGGTTCATCAGAAGAATAAACGATATATTTGGAAAAACAAAAAACCAAATCATCGAGGATGTCATGAGTGGTATGAAGATCGGAGATGACAAACCCTTGATTTTCATGGCTAAATTGTGGAAGAAGGCTGATAATATTGTAGCCCCTTCCATAATAGGAAACCAGTTCTACAAGCAACTACCCCAAAGTGTTATGCAGTACCTGGCAGCCGTAGGATCTACCACAATCAACACTTCCACTGACATGGATTTTCTTGCAAAAAGTGCCAACAATGCACTAGAATACACATGGTCAAATTCTTCTGTTAGTGCAGTGTCTGCAGAAACTAGGGAAATTGCTCAACTTAGAACCCAAATAGCTCAGTTGATGACAGAAGTACAAAAACGTAGCAAAAACCAGAACGCCAATAAATAGAATGGCAACTGGCACCAAAGGTCTAAATCAAGAAGCAATAGCAGTAATAATAATAACAGAAAGTCACAGTCCAAAGACCAAAGACCTAACAACCAAAAAAGGAGTCAGAGTTCCACTCATTCTCAAACATTGTCTCCCAGCACCCAGTCTCAAACTTGAGACAAAAAGACTTGCTTTTTCCACAATCTGTTTGGTGCAGAAGCTACCAAATGTAACAACCATTGCAAACAGTGGGGCAAATCCTTTAAAAAGGAGGCATCAAACTAGAATGAGAGGCTATCTATGCGGCCAAAGACCCCTCAGAAAAATACTCATGCCACCTGTTCTTAAAGTCAGGATGAACAGGAGAAGGTACTTAATAGACTCGGGTGCAGACCTGAGTATACTGCCAGTAAATAAAAATCAAAAAGTATATCCTCCATAATATTAACTCCATACTGTGAATGGTCAAAACCTTCCACCCTACAGACTTGAGAACAGCAAAGTTAACATTGAACTTAGAAAAGACATGATGTGGTCCTTCACAGTTGCTGATGTTCCAAACCCAATCCTGGGTGCAGACTTCCTTGCACATTTTGGCTTAATCATTGGCCTCAAAAATGGCAAGTTGATTGATAGTTAAACAAAATTTTGTGTGGATTACAGATTGGACATAAATATATCCAGCTGTACTAAAGTTGATGAACAATTCTTACGGATCCTATCTGACTATTCTAGAGTCACCCAACCATCAATTCGCAGGCATCCTACTTATAAACACGACAAAATTCATTATATAGAAACTAAAGGACTGCCTTGCCATGCTAGAGCTTGAAGGCTATTGCCCAACAAACTCAAAGCAACATAGGAGTACTATGATTGCATAATCAGTGAAGGCATATGCCACTCCTCAAAAAGTTCATGGAGCTCCCCAATCCACATAACAAAAAAATCAAGCGGAGTGTGGCAAATTGTTGGCAACTACAGCGTAAGAAATGCCAAAACAGTTCCCGACTGTTATCATGTCCCAAATATTATGGACTTTAACGCAAACATGCGGGGTAAAACAATGTTCACAAAAATTGACATCAACTAGGCATTCCACCAAATTCCTATGGCTGAACAGGATATACCAAAGACAGAGGTTATAATACTCTTTGGCTTATTTGAATACCTTCGAATGCCATTTAGACTTTGTAACTCACCACAAATTTTCCAAAGATTTATCAATGAACTGTTTTGGGAACTGCCATTTGCTTATGCATACCTGGATGATATTTGCATTTGCTCAGAAGGCGGTGAGCAGGAGCATGAGAAGAATGTAAAAGTTTTTATTCAGTGTATACATGCTGCTGGTCTTACTATCAACAAAGGTAAAAGTTTATACAAACTGAAATTTACTTTCTCAGCTACAAAGTCTCGACCAAAGGCATTTCTCCCCTAAAGACTAAAGCCAAACCAATATTGAATTTCCCAAAACCCTCAAATGTTGCTGAACTCAGGTGTTTCTTGGGGATGGTGAATTTCTATAGATGTTATATGAAGAATGCTGCAGCTGAACAAAAGCTGTTTGCATTAATTAAAATAAACAAAAAGAAATATAGAACTCCACTCGATTAGAATAAAGGAGCCAAAAAGGCCTCTGAAAAAATCAAAGAAACACTGGCAAATGCAACGTTATTGGCTTATCCATACAAAAATCTACTATTATATGTAGGTACCGATGCCTCAGAATTTGCTATTAGTGCAACCCTGCACCAACTTGATGAAGACAACAAAAAACTACCACTAGCTTCCTTCTTGAGGAAGCTCTTAAAAACAAAAAAGAATTATAGCACATACGATCAGGAATTGCTCGGAATTTTTGCTGCACTGAAACATTTCAGGCATCAATTAGAGGGTAGATGTTTTACTGTGTATACAGACCATAAACCCTTAATACATGCTTTCACACAAAAAGCAAAACTGGCATCGCCAAGAAGAGCACGACAATTAGACTATATTGGTCAACTGACTACAGACATTCAGTACATAAGTGGAGAACTTAACTCTCCAGCTGATGCTCTAAGTAGAATCAAAGGTATCTCAGCCCCTGTCCAATTATCTTATGCTAAAATAGCTAAAGAACAGCTTAAAGATGCAGAATTGCAAGAGTTGTTATTAGATGATGATACTTCTCACAAATTGCAACAGCAAAAAATACTTAGTACTGATGTTTTATTAACATTTGATGTCAGTAAGTGTAAGAATAAGCCATTTCTACCAAAAAAATATTGTAAATTGGCTTTCAACAGTGTATATAATCTGTCACACAATAGACCAAAATACAGTGCTAATCTAATCTCAGCAAAGTTTGTTTAGTCCCAAATGAAGTTGAACTGCAACAAATGGGCTCGCAGGTGCCTGAACTGTTAAGAGTCCTAAATAGGAAGACACACTCGCTCACCCCTCAAATTCAACAAACAGAGTGGATTAAAACAGTTAATATGGACTTGGTAGGCTCCTTGCCACCATTGTAAGAACACAGATACCTGTTAACGATAACAGATAGGGCAACTTGATGGCCAGAAGCTATCCCTCTCCATGAGATGACAGCTCCAACTTTAGCTGTCACGTTATACAATACCTGGATGGCAAGGTATGGCATACCCAAAACCATGGTTACAGACCAAGGTCACCAATTTGAGAACTCACTCTTCCAAGAATTGTTCAAGAAGCTTGGTGTACAACACAATCACACCACAGCTTACCATCCTCAAACCAATGGCAAAATAGAAAGATGGCACAGAGCACTCAAAGCTTCAATTATGGCTCACAATACCAAGAGATGGATAGAGATATTTCCTACCATCCTCTTGGACCTCTGATTTGCCCTATAAATGGACACAGGTTATTCTGCAGCACAACTAGCATTTGGTAAATAGCTAAGCCTACCAGGGGACTTCTTCATAGAATTGAAAGAAGTTAGCCCCAAAATCATGGTACAAAATATAAGAAATGATGCCAATAATTTCCTCAAATGGGCAGCTTGTCTTGGCCATCCTAAGATTTACATCTCAAAATATTTGGCAAATACATCACATGTATTTGTTAGAGATGAGAAAATAAGATCTGTGCTGGAAAAACCATACGCCAGTCCTTACAAAGTAGTATCACGAGATAATAAAAACTTTGTGATACTTGTTGCAGGTGAAACAAGAATTATTTCAATTGGTAGATGAAGCCTTCATTCTTGGTTAACAACAATAAAAGAGTATCAAAAATGGAAAGAAAACAAACAAACGATAAACAGACAGATTCACAAACAACAAACATAAAAGAATCAGTCAAAAAAAAAATGAAACAAATAATTCACAAACACCAAACACACACAAAATAAAAAAGTCTGTAAAACTTTTAGACAACTTACAACAAAAAACTTATGATCCTGAAGCCTCATTACAACCTAGAAAAAAAGGCAGGCCATTACGCAGTAGAAAAAACAAAAATCTGCATCCAAATTGTAAGTCTGAGCAACTAATGAGTAATTAAAATTTACTCACAAAAAAGTAAATATCCTATGTAAGATTCAAACCCGCTAAAAAATAAGCAACAAAAACCAGAATCCTGTGAGACAAAAGAAACTATGGAGATAAGCAAAGGTTGGAATGCAAACAAAAAGAAAAAGACACGAATAAACAAACGCACATGCGATATGGAACACAAACATCGCAACATGTTTCTGTTGTCATAATAAAAATAATCTTTACATCTAAAATATCGTGACATCATACAAAAGGTGAATCTTTGTGATCTGAAATACTCAAAAAACTTCAAAGTTTGTTTCAAAGATACTTAAACTGATCAGAATCTTACAGGAAATCTTTCATATAGCCGTGAATTTTAATTGGTATCCGCTCCACAAAATTAAAAACTCAGATAAGGCAATGAATAAATACTGAGATTGATCTGAAATCTCGCAACAAAAATCACCTACTATTCTATTGTTTGACTTATACGTGTTTGGTTTCAAAAATCTTGTTGCAAAAATTTGTAAAATTCTTTCCTTTTCCGTTTCTCACAATGTCGTTACAATTAATAATAAACCTTTTGTAACATCAAACACCAAAATCTGCTGAGAAATTAAAAACATAACAACCGCTCAAACACAGTCAGGAGTTGGCACAAATCGAAGAGGAGTTGTTAATGGATACAGCACCTTCAGTGGACAAAATCCTCGAGATGATGTCATCTCCACTTCCACCTCTCCTCTTAATTCTTAAATCCCCTAAAAGGAGAGCACCAATTTTAGCAAACCTAAATCTGGAGCTCCCCAACAAGAGACTAAGGAAACACCAAAGCCAGTCTTTGGGGGTGAGAGGCCTCCTCCTATCCTTACTCCTAACTTCACTTTGACATACTCAACACGAGGAACCTAAAACTCACCAATGTTGAGGAAACTGGAATTGAAGGTACCCCTCAAACCATTCTCCCAATTCCATCCATACGCTCCTAACAAATATCAACCATCAAAATGTAGGGGAGAAACTAGCCTCACCAACTATCAGGCTCAAATGAATGCTCGTAAATAATCTTACAAATGCATAAGCACTGCAGTTGGTAGCGCACTAGCAAAATGGAAGGCTGACCAGAAATGGCGCCAGACTCATAAATTGCCCAGTCCTGTGCATATTTCATCATTTTTACGGCGCAAAAACTGGGGGGCAGTATCTGTGGGGACTTGTATTATATGAGGTTAAGAGGTTTGGACCCCTGGTGACAGTTGCTGCTGCAAGGCTTGTAAACATTTGTCTCTATAATGTTAAACCAATTGCACAAATTACATTCGCTCGTAATTACTTGCACATACATGAAAGTAATGTAATAGTACCAAATTGTGACCAGTCTCAACAATACGATAATGTCACAATTCAGTACACTAACCAGCCTATTATTTCTTATCACTATAAGAAATGACGCACTAGGCCATTGACACAAACATACATAATCACTACATATATGTGTTGATGTGCGCGTAAATAAGCCCATGTGTATATAAACCATTTGAACCTGCTCTTAAATTGCCAGTATTTGCCAAGGTTTTAGCTTACCCGTATGTTTACATATGAAGTGGTTGAACATGCAAAATCTGTAGATTACCTTCTGGTGAGAATATCTTTTCACACCAAGGTATTCCACAAATAAATAATAAATAATAATAATAATAATAATAACAATAAATAATAAATAATAATAATAATAATAATAACAATAAATAATAAATAATAATAATAATAATAATAATAATATATACATAAGGAAACTAAAATATCATAGGTTATAATTCATTTTAGATCCTAAGTATATCATAACCGTATTTTATAACATTATTTTATCCCAATGCTTTAAGTGTGAATTTTATTTAAAAAATTTCCCTTTGGATACCCTTTAGAAAATTTTTTTTCCATCTTTTTTTTTTTTACCCCGCGAAGAATTATGTAATGTATATATTCGTCTAAAATATAATTTAGACAAACATATTCAAACACAAAAATATTCCCGTACAATAAGACAATTGTCCCTGTAAATATTTTATAGTTACATTGTCCCTACACTTCTAAAAAACGTGTAAATGTTCTAACGATATATTTGACGACCTCATTTCACTGGTCCCTCAAATATACCCGAACGATAAATTCCTTCTGATTAATTAATTCCTCCTTCACACACACGCTAAGGCACAATGAAAACACATATCCCAAAAGGGTATATAAACTCACATTTTCAACGGAATAATTGTACTTTGTTTTAACCTCTAGTAAAATACTATTCTCCAGGAGCTCAAAATTTACCCTCTTTTGGGGCCCATTGGGGGTTAAAGAATCGGTCAAATGGTGAAAAGAACACCAAATTTGGATTGACCACCTCAGAAAACATACTTGGTGATGTATCAAACAGTAAAATGTTAAAACTCAAAATTTTGCTGGCGGGATATTTATATATGCATAACTAAGAAAGGCTAATATAACTGTTAACTGAAACATTTATATAACCACAAGAAATACTGCATCCTAGACACTTTTGGGTGATCAAATTAGGATGCGTTATTCCCTTTTATTTGGAATCGGGATGAGTGATTGGTCATTTTACTTTTTTGATAAATAAAATTCCTAAAATTTGAATCCAATTTTTGGATCATCTATGGGGAATTTTTCGGATTTTTTGGCTAGTGTTACTCACGGTAAAAATACCAATTTTTTGAACTATCATTCGTATTTTTATGATGGATACTGAATGCTGCTGAATGTCACAAAATTTCATTAGATTGCTCTTTCTGAAGGAGTCGGTAAAAAAAGTAAAAACAATTAATTGCCAGAATGAAAATAAAAATATTAGAAGTAAGGTAAATACTGAATACACAAGAGGTGTGTGTAGGTACTATAATTTTGTTTATGAGATGTAAACAATATCTCCCCCACCACACCATTACTGCTACACGAAGATACGTCGATGATTACCTCGTACATATGAATAACACAGTTAATTTTTGGGAAAAAATTTGGGATAGTGACACTTTTTCACGATGTACACATATGGGTTATAATGTTTCATTCATAAAATCATTTGAAATTCATAAAAGTAAAATGTTAATAGATATCAGAGCTATTTTATTTCAATAAACAAAAACGAAAACTAATTAAGTTGGTGGTGAAAAATTTTGAAATCGCTATTAAATTCAAATTTTCAAGTTAGGTAATGACTTGAATTCTATATGAAATTCATTCACCAAAATACCTAATATAGATATCCAATTTAATTTGAAATTGTGGAATACCTTGTCGTGAGAGATATTCACACTAGAAGGTCTTCAACAGTATTTGCGTGTTCTGCCACTTCATACGATTAAGTATGGGAGAGCCAAATCCTCGGCAAACACTGGCGATTTTTGAGCCGGTTCTGAGAGTTTATATACAGGATTTGGTACACGCACACAGACACACATGCATACGTATATGTACGTAATTATGTCATGCGTTACGTCGTTTCTTGTCTCCGTTGAGGTGATAAGAAACAACACAGTGCGTTTGGTACTGGGTCGTGACATTACCGAGATGGTTATCAGGTAATTGATCTCGGCCCGTACAATGTATCTTACCTGTACGTACGTACAGGTACGAACATACAAACGCACCAGTGTAAATTCGTTTAACGTCATAAAGACGATTATTGCCAGCCTTTGGGCGGCGACTGTCATCGAGGGGTGTGAGCCCCTATAACCTCATACGAGTAATGTCCCCACAGAAATATTTAAATACCATTCGGGAGTGATCACGGAAAACACGTCAAGAAATCAAAAACAAAAAAACAATAAATTGATTATTCTTTCGATAAACAGCTATTTTTCATTAATCTCGAACAGTGAATGCATTAAAAAATACAATTTAAGTAAAAATTCAAACAATTTTGCTGATAAAATTGATGAATCATTTGGAATTGAGAATCGTCCAAAAAATTTTTTCTAAATCCGTAAGGGAAAATAAAGTAAGTACAACATAATATCATAATAATAAAATAGCAAGCATAAATTTGTCTTGATAAAAAAAAAAGAAAAAAGAAAGAAAGAAACTTAGAATTTGTATCAAAAAACTTTTGAAAAAAAGTTTTTTCCAGAATTTCAAAGATTTGAATTTTCAAAAGTAAAAAAAGAAAAAAAATTCATTATGCCTTTCTATAAGTTTCCTCGAATATCAAAAGCGATCACTGAGGACTAAAACAGAGTTTTTGGTAAAAATATTCTTACACTTCAAATTTCTAAGGCACAGCATCTATTTTCTGTTTGAAGATCGATCACAAATTTTAAGAGTATTTTTAAAGCACTGATGCTCAAGTTAACAGGAAAGTTATTCTCTTTAGCGACACATGAATTATCGAGATCTGAAATGAAGTAGATTTAGCAAAAATAAGGTGGGAAAATCACGCAGTCAAAAATGTTTTTTCGACAATCCTCGTTTACAGAAAACATACACAAGATAAAATTAATTTTTAAAGGTTAATAAAAAATCAATCAAAGTTAAATGTACAAGATAAACTGTCTGTAAAACAGGCATGAAGTTCCTTATATCAATCATCAATGAAAATACTATCGGATATGCTAATAAAATGGAATATCGAGAGAAAAATTTCAAAATGAACAACCCAAAGGTGGGACGGAATAATAATAATTATGTTAATATTATTTTGATTCAAAACAAAGAATACTGGTTATTATGAGAAAAAAACAAAAAAAACACTCACCTGATGAAAATCAAAAACTAAATGAGCTTTGTTGGAAATCAATAAACGATTCTGCCAACCAACTAGACCTTTATTTTCATTTTTTTGCAGTTCGTCGAATAATCCAGGCAGATGAACGACAACACCATTACCTAAAGTGAAAATTCAATTAAGTACTTGCCAAATTTACTTAAATCATGGATTTGAATAAATGCGACTCGGCAAGGAATTATTCCAAAATCAAACAGCATTTCACTTGACTTTTACTTCAGATAAGAAGGATCCATATTTTCATCCTCAATAAATACTAGGTTAGTTAATCGAAAAAATTAACAGCTCAATTGAAATATACGGTTTTTTAAAAGTATACCGCATTGTAAAAATTCAATACATTGACGTACAGGTAGAATGATCTCGGGAAAATTTTCAGCAATCCAGCAAGTATATAGGTTTACGCAAAAATAAAAAATACTGTAAAAAGTAGTATCTCATGATAATTTAATACATTAAAGTACTCGAGTAAAATAATCTTGTAGAATTTTTAGCCAAACAACACTACACATAAGTTCATCCAAAAATTGGAAATGAATCGAAAATTGGAATTTAAATTCATGGTGTGGAATGGGAAAAAAAATAAAAATAAACATAATACGTGAAAAATGTACTCACCAATAATTGATTTACATTCGGAGTTAATGATTCCACTCGGTAATAAATGAAAATCATACTCGGTGTTATCCACGACTACGGTATGTCCAGCATTGTTTCCACCCTGATTTAAGAAAAAAATTTACAAATTCAATCATCACCGAATACTAACAAACAAAAGAATGGTAAATAATTATTACGAATTTATCTATAAAATGCCAGGGGAAAAATGAAAGGAGAAAAAAAAACTGGCGTAGCATGCAACGCTAGAAAATTTAGATTTTCCTAACCAATAAAAAAGTAACAAACTAAATAAACAAATAAATAAATAAATACAATAGGGAAAAAATCAAAAATATTTCGCACAATTGCGTGTAAAAATTTCTATTAAAAATAAATGTCAAAAAAATTCAGAACAAATTCAATAACTCAATCAATATATCAAAAATATAAAATTAGAAAATAAAACATTCAAGTTGGTTGAAAACATATTTTGCAATTTGTTGGAATATAATATAATTTGGTGAAATTAAGAACAACAAAAAAATGAAAATTATTTGGAAGAATGGTTGGTAAATATTACGTATAAAATGAAGTGTTAAATATAATTTTATATATATACATACGTACTATATATAAGCCCTGAAGTGCCATTCAGAGGCGCTTTAGCTCATGCCGACCCTGAATTTCTGGTAACGTTATAGAATTTGTTATTTCGAGGAAGACAAAGAACTTTTTTTTTATCTGCGTGTGGCTGTGTTGGTAGTGCCACATTGTAGAAATAATATCCAGGAAATAATTGGTGAAATAATATAGGGGAAATAATTTCATCCTAGTACGTTTATTATAATGATTATTTTCTTAGCAGTTGTTCAAGATTTTTTCAAATCACCCCTAGGCATGATGATTAGTACCAACTTCAATAATTTCAGTCCCTCGATCTTGCTGCATAAATGTAAAAAAAGTTGTTTTTTTCTTTCAACGCATTATAATTCTCTTTTTCCCCAATTTGATTCCGGACGAGGTATTAAAATTGACCTTGTAAGAGGGTATGGGAGGAAATGATAAAATTATATCCATTTCATCAAAAAAGAAAACGATTGGTACCATTTTCCCATTTTCACCTAATTTTTAATAATGCATAATTATATAATTATGTATATACACAAATATTATCCAAAATTTGTGTTCCCAGTTTCGAGGAAACTACGAAAGAAATACTGCCGAAATTTTTAGGAAAGGTAGTCATTATATTAAACTAGGTTTGATAGGAGTTAGTTGCTTACTGGTTCAGTAGTTTGCGAGAAAAGCAAAAAACAAAAAATTCCTGGAAAAATGGTTTTTCTAGGATTTTGAGGAAACTACAAAAAGGACAGGGCTGAAATTTTCATCAAATGAAGTTCTTATCTATGACCAGGTCTGATAAGAGTTTGCTGGCTACTGATTTGACAGTTTCCAAGAAAAATTCAGAACTAAAAATTGCTGGATAAAAGCAAGTCGGTTGTGTTGCTACAAATATCTTTTCCATATTTACGGCGTAAGGAGTTATTTTATTTATTTTACTTAAAACTGTAGCAATGAAATTTCGATAGATCGATATTTTTGTTAATATAGATAACTATCAATAGTTTTTCAGTTTTTTCGCGTGTTTGGAATTCAGGATTTTTTGTTGAATTGTGGATTTTAAATTAGCAGACTGGATTTCTAGCTAAGTATTGCTGCGCCAGAGTTTTTTTGAAGTTGGTTCAATTTTTTTGATATGTTTTTTAAATACTGTTTCGTTTCCCTGCACATTAGGCTACGCCTACATAACTAACAAGCAGCAACAGGAACTTTAAACAAGCCTCAAACCAGGGTAATCAAACGTAGAAGTCTATGTACGCCTCAGAAAAATGCTGTTTAGCAGCAAATTTGTTGGGAGCAGCGATTTTGTTTCTGGTATTTGCTTTGAAATATGAAGACAAGTACTTTCTTTTAGAGTGGGTGAAATTGCCGAGTTTATCTGCTGTGCCAAAGCAAGTGCTGCTTGCTGTTGAATATGCAGGCGGACCCAAAGTGATAGAAAAAATTTTGTTTTAGAACGAACAGTTTTTTAAAGATAATTCAAAAATTATCGCATTGATTCTCCAAAAAATAATAGAAAACCATCATAGTATCACCATCTATCATTGAAAAAAAGTTCATTAAAGTCTGTCCAGTAGTTCTCCAGAAACTTGCAGACAATCATAATAGTACATACGTACATACATACGTCCACGCGCGCGCGCGCACACACACACACACACACACACACACACACACACACACACACATATATATATATATATATAAGATCGTACGATCTTATTAAATAAAATTCACTTCAATCGATGAAAGAATGCTTTATTAAAATAAAAGAATTCTAAACGAAGTCGTTGAAGCAAATTATCGAGCTTAACAAAGCAAAAAAAACAGGAAATAAACAGAAACTAAATAGACGTGTAAACACCAAAGCTATACTAGATAATCTTCCGCATGAAGACCGTGGTCGAAAACGTATTACAACTAGTACCGTTAGATAAAGGGGAGATAAGGATTGGTGGGAAAAACGAAGCGTAGAAATGAATAAACGTGAATGTACAGGAGATACAGCAGGCGAATGATGATGAGTTGGCGGATCTTATATCCACCCTCCCCTGTCATTTAGGAGCGTAGGAAATGAAAAAGGAAAACCTTTCCTAGGAAATGGGAAAGAAAAGGAAAGTGTGATACAATTAAGATGCTCGTTTTTCGTGTAATATAAACTTACTCGCGTGGTATATCCTATTACAAAGCGGTCCTTGACTGGCGGTAATGACAAATACATTGTTTGATAAACGTTTTTTTATCACGAACGGACCAATACGAATAGAATCTAATTTATTGCGGTTAAGTCTGTTACCCTTTTCGACATAAACTGAATCGCCTACGTTAAAAGCTACTTCGGACTTTGACTTATCGTATAGTTTCTTATTGTACTCATGGTACTTCATTGAGTTTTGTAATGCTATTTTGCGATCGTCGTCGACATTCGGAGGAGAGAACATGGAATCAGGAATGATGTCTTTGTAGACACCTGATAGAAGATACATTGGGGAGAATTTCGTTACACTGTGAGGAGTATCGTTATACTGCTTAACACACAGTTTCACGATAGAGGACCACGATTTTGAAGCAGGACAAGCAGAATCGTTTTTGAGGCATCTTATACGATTTACTAATGTCTGATTGAGTCGTTCATTCAGACCATTAGAAAATGGGCTGTCGACGGCCACAAAAACATGTTTGATTTTAGATCTTTGACAGTAGGAGCTAAACTCGTCCGAGGACAATCACCCATACTGGTCAGTCAACAACGTACCAATCTGGTGTTGGTTGCGAACTGACTCAATAAAGGCAATCATTTCCCTGGCAGTTTGCCCTCTGGAGCAGAGAATGTAGGCGTAACGTGAAAAATGGTCAACTAGTAAATGGAGGTACCGTAATGAGGATTTACCATCTCCAAATCCACCAATGGTGTCTAAGGACATGATTTCATAAGGAGAACTAGCAGGACCTAAGATACCTAATTCAGCGCTACGGCGAGGATGACGAGACTTATTTTTTAAACATATTTCACATTTGCTACAATATGCATTTATTGAAGAATACATATTCGGAAATAAAAATCGTTTACAAATAATTAACTTAATCTGCTTCGGACCGACGTGTCCATACTTGGAATGAACGCGTTTAATTAGGCTTTGACCAGCGGTTTCATCCAAAATAATTCGTTCGACGTTATTAAAATTACGAAATACTACACCATTTCTAATTGTATCCGAACTTAACTTGTTAACATGTACCTGAAGTTTAGAAATTTCGCTAGAGGAAAGAAAAGAAAACGTGGGAAGAAGAGGTTCAAATACTTCAGATGGTTCGAGGACAGGATTTCGGGATAAAGAATCGGCTTCACAGTTTGAGGAACCGGGTTTGTAAAGGACGTCAAAATCGAACTGAAGAAGCTCATTAGCTAAATCGCCAAGTTCTTCATCAGTACGAGCTTTGAGATTCAAATGCTGGAGGGGTTTATGGTCGGTAATAACGGTAAAGTGACGACCAACCAACCAAAAACGCCAGAAACGAATAGCCTCCCTAATGGCCAGACTTTCGATGTAAATAGCCTTATGTTTCCTCTGCGAGTTCGACAGTCTACGAGAAAAGAAGGTGACAGGTTTGTTAAAACCGTCATCTTGCGTTTGTTTCAACACAGCCCCTATTCCAACCCCACTGGCGTCAGTGTGAATGAAAATAGGTTTCGTGTGGTCGAAGACAGCTAAAATCGGCGAGGTAGACAAAAGGCAGATGACCTCATCGAAGCTTGACTGACATTGGGGAGTCCAGCGGAATGGGACATTTTTCCTTAGGAGGTTATGGAAAGGTTCGAGGAGATTTACGGCGTTTGGGATAAACTTGCGATAAAAGTTAATTTTGCCTAGAAATTGACGAACGTTTTTCCGGGAGGAAGGGACAGGAAAAGCCTTGATGGCAAGGAGGTTATCAGAAAGAGGTAGAACGGTGTCGGGTCCCAGAATATGCCCAAGATAGGGAATGGAATTTCTAGCGAAATTACATTTCTTTAAATTTAATTTAAATCCTTCATTATACACTATTTCAATTATCTTACGTAAATGAACTAAATGCTCGTCGAAGGTACGAGAAAAAACGAGAATATCGTCAATGTAACTGACTGCAAAGGAGGTAGCGTTTTCACGTTGAAGAACGCTGGAAAAAATTCGCTGAAAGCAGGCCGGTGACGTCTTAAGACCGAAAGGAAGCGAGTTCCATTGATAGTGCCCGTGCTGGGTAACAAACGCTGTCTTATACCTATCCGATTCCTTAATAGGAATCGAATGGAAAGCAGCATTTATATCCAACGCCGAGAACCAACGACAGCCTCGCGTTTTTACCAAAATCTCGTCAATTAGCGGAAAAGGTTGACTCTCAGGAATGACAATCCTGTTCAACTCACGAAAATCAACGCACATGCGAGTTTTGACTTTAGAAGCACACAGACCCTCTTTCTTGAACTGCATCGTAACCGGCGATGCAAACAGTGAAGACGATTGGGAGATAATACCATTTTTTAAGAGATCGCTACACTGCCTCGAAATCTCCTCTTGGTCCTCGTGAGTACAACGATAAGGTTTACAAGCGACGTAGATATCTTTCGATAAATTTATACTGCATTCGTGACGAGTTACTTTACCTACGTCAAATTTACTTTTAGCGAATGCACAATTATTTTTCACGATTAAGTCATGTATAATATTTTTATAGGACGGTTTCAAATGCGATATTTTCTTTTCTAAATCCTCTAAAGTCATATAGTCGTTCCATAAAACACTAGATGAATTAATCGACGGAGTGGTTACGACAGTTTCTACGTTACTTTGCGAAATCTCAAGCTCGTCATCTAACGAGAGTTTAAATAACGGAATTAAATCTAAACCAATTACAAAATCGAAAGGAAACTGATCAGAGTCTAAAACGTTAAAAAGTACTCTGCGCGTTATTTGTAATATTTTTACGTTAAGAATGGTAACCCCAAGTATAGTGCCCTTACCGCTCCTTGTATTATAAGATGATTTACGTGAAACGAATTTATAATTTTTTATTTTGGTTAGCGCTTTGAAAGTAATGCCAGAAGCATTCGCGCCTGGGTCGTACAGACCTTTTCCAAGAATGTTTTCGTAAATCACATCTAAAACAACGAACGAGGGCCTTTTTAGTTTTTTTGGGCCTCGTTAATCTCAGCCTCAAGATCAGAAAGATCGATAGAATTCATCGCCTTCGTGTCCGTCTTTACGTTAGATTTACGTTCGGCATCAATTTTTTTACGGTTACACTCTTTCTCCGGATGGAAAAATTTTAAACCTTTTTTTAGACAGTAAGGACACGGCGATCGAGGACGTATAGAGGAGAATGCCGAAGAGCCTGAGGCGTTAGCCGAAGAAGAAGAATTCGTAGAAATTGAACGTGGTTTATCAAAAGTGTTGATTAACAAAAATAATTTCTCCGTAGAGTCGCAATCAGCTAAGTTAATTCTATCCTGCAACGTTTGTGGGAGGCCTAGGGCAACAAGTGCTACGCGAGTGATTTCGTGCATCTTAGGGTTAAAACTCACCAGAAGGTTGAGCTTACTTTGACAGTAGTCGATCAAGGAACCATTGATGTAACGATAAGTAAACGCATTCCGCGCTACAGCCAAACCCAGGAGGCGGAAGTTTGAAAGAAATGAGTTTCTCCAAAAATCCCAAGAGGTCGAATCTGTAGTTAATCGAGTCGTCACGTACCACTTCTCGGCGCTATCCTCTAAAAATAACCGGATGGCTTCCCAATAACGTTCAGATCCGATTCCGACGCGCATACACTCCTTCTCGAAGGTATTAATCCACGCTTCGGCGTTAATCGCAGATTTGGGATTGAATTTTGTAATTACAGCATCCTTAATTTTTGAAGTTAGCGAACGTGACTTTTCGAGGGCTGTTTCAGCCAACTCAGAAGAAACTGAGCTTTCTGTGGTCCTAGATCTAAAAGAACGGGAAATCGGAGGCGGAGGCTGTAAAAGCATCTCTTCTTGGAAGACATTCAACATGTTTCTGAGAAAAGTCGGATTCAATGTGTCATCCATATACAATTGCGAGATGTCCCTTGGAAGAGCGACCTTGAAAATTCGATGTGCCCAGCAAGGCGCAAGGTCCTTCTTTGCCGCAATGGCCTGAGGTAAAGAAAATAACCTATCATGATGCGAAACTGCGCGATAATTTTCGGGGAAAATGTAACAGGTTTCATCCTCGTCCATCAATTGAATCCAGATCAAATGAGGCTCCGTAGTCGCACTATTACGTGGCGCAGGTTCTGCTCGGATCATGAATTTAGCACGAACAGTAGTATTCATGACGAAACCGGAATTGAACGAAAAACGAGAGTAAGAACAAAGAAGGATGGCGAAGCTGAATTTTGCAAAACGCGCGAAAAGAACCAACAAAAAGTTTAGAATTTATAAGATCGTACGATCTTATTAAATAAAATTCACTTCAATCGATGAAAGAATGCTTTATTAAAATAAAAGAATTCTAAACGAAGTCGTTGAAGCAAATTATCGAGCTTAACAAAGCAAAAAAAACAGGAAATAAACAGAAACTAAATAGACGTGTAAACGCCAAAGCTATACTAGATAATCTTCCACACGGAGACCGTGGTCGAAAACGTATTACAACTAATACCGTTAGATAAAGGGGAGATAAGGATTGGTGGGAAAAACGAAGCGTAGAAATGAATAAACGTGAATGTACAGGAGATACAGCAGGCGAATGATGATGAGTTGGCGGATCTTATATATATATATATATATATATATATATGCACGTACGTACGAATGCATGTTTCTGTGAATGTATCCATATCTGCACTGGGCAGGTATGGTTGAAAGTAGTAACCCGAAAAAATATAATTTCGGGTTGGCCAGGATTCAAAAAAATTCTGGGTTGGGTTTGTAAATTTGTCTGAACAAACAGCAAACTTCGAATTGAAGAGGCTGTTTGTTCGAAATTTCCCAACCTGGAAATGTAGCTTGGGCAAAAATAATATCACAACTCGAATCTCATTTGGCCCAAGATAGACTGGGCGACTAAAAATCCGATTATGTGTTTAGAATGCTTACTAGATTGAACCACTCATTGGACCCCTTTGACTAAAAAAAAAAGATGGAAAATTTCTGCGGAAAAATTAGCTGATATATCGTTGAATATATTTTTTCAGGCGCTGAGTTTACATTTACAATCCATTTTGAGATTAAATCACTCGTTTAGCCTCTATAACTAAAAAAAAAAAAAGTGAAGGGGTAAATTTTACTTAAAAATTTGAGTGATACATCGTTAAATAAGTATGTTTACAGACTAGCAAAGTTTAACTTCTACTATGTGGTTCAGACTTTTGTTTCTTTTCTTTGTGGGGGTAGGGTGTGGGTGGTTGGGTTTGTCCTGTCAAACACACTTCAAATCGTAATTGTAGTTCTTCTGTTCGCTTCCAACTCAGGAATCCTGCCTAATTCTTGATTTTCAAGATAAGATATTATGAGAAAAGAGTTTTACAATGAGTTGTTAAAGAAAGGTCAGGTGACTATTAGTATAGCGAATTCCTAATTATAATTTTGTGGTTAAGTATTTTAAATTAGCAGTTAAATTAATGTCTAAAAACAGGCTCAATTCAAAAGAAGGCTGGAAATTGAATTTAGCGTCACCAAAAATATATCCTACTATTTATAACAAAATAATTTATTAAATAATTAGCTTAACACAATTTTAATGGTCCCGACATGTCCCACAAAAATTTGGTTTAATTCAAAAATGGAGAGGAAATTTGAAGTCATGGCCTCGAAAAACATATTTTACAATGGTATCACCCCGAATTAATGAATGAAAAAATTTTCTTGATCTACTTTTTGTGGTCTAGAGACGCTAACAATTGATTCAGTCAATTTGACCCAAAATTCGAATAAAGCGCTTAAAAACATGTATCCCACAATGTATCACTCGATAAGATCAGACAATATTTTTCCTTAACCCTCTTTTTGTGGACCCAAAGGGACGAACAATTGATTCAATCAGAAATTTGACACAAAATTCGAATTCATCACCCCAAAAAAAAATTCCACGATGTAACACTGGATGATATCTGAAAACATTATATTTTTCCAAACCCCCTTGTTGTGGCACCAATGAGGCGAACAATTACTTAAATTCAAAAGACCTAAAATTCGAATTCAACGCCTAAAAAAGCATATCCTACTGCGTATTGCTTCTATTATTTGAAAAAACGTCCATAATCCATTTTTCGCGCACTCACAGAATAAAATAATTGAACACACAGAGACTAAGTAAAGTAAGAACACGTGTTTGATATAAAAATTTGCGTAAAAATGTAAAAATAATGTTTTGTGAAGGTAGCAAATGCAAACAAATACACATAGACTTGTACAATACATAGACTCTGAACTTTTGTTTATGACTAAAGAACCAGTTAGTTATCAAGATGAAAATTAGTCTATTTTTTAATCGGGCAAGAGAACTTTTTTTGTGCCAAATTTCAAATCATTTGGTTCAGAAGTTATGGCGTGATTTAGTCCCAACCATTTAAACACGTTATAATTCAATAATTTAACGGTTAAATAATTATGAAAAAAATTCTGGTTTCCATTTTAATCTTTAATGAGAAAACAGACCAGGGATTTTAACTAAGTAGCTCAAAAATATCATTCGATTCAGTGAGGTAGTGTTACGTCTGTAGCCCGGATTGTGTAGAGACGATAAAAAATAAGTAGACACACACTTCCGTCTACTTTTCTTTATTAATGTTTGTCACAATGAATCAAGTCACAAATTGAATACTTATACTAACACACTTTCTTATTTTATAATAATATATCTTACTTATGTTCTACCACTACTAGGGAGAACTATTAACATGCTAATGCTTCTGACGTCTTAAACTTATTGAAGGAAGACAGAT
This sequence comes from Ericerus pela, assembly GCA_011428145.1. Taxonomy (NCBI): domain Eukaryota; kingdom Metazoa; phylum Arthropoda; class Insecta; order Hemiptera; family Coccidae; genus Ericerus; species Ericerus pela. The sequence continues at coordinate 84,764 of WOFM01001237.1, forward strand.
AACCTCTCCTCTTCTGTTCAAAAGAATGGCAAGTGAATTCCTGGTTTGTTCCGAATTTCCAGGTTGCTTCTTTTGTGCCTAAATTGTTTAAATAATCAAAAGTGTACCTGTAGTACTTCTCCATTATTATGCTGACAAATATGCTGACTTAGTGTTTGTCTGCATATTTGTTAGCTATCAATAAATAGGTCATAATTTGGAGGTAACTTTTCACTAGAAATATTCGCCGTTATTTGTTTCGAAATATTTAGGTTGGCAAATGTGTTCGTCTACCTAAATATGATAGAATAGGTAGCAAAGAATAATTTATTTATTTATTTATTTATTTATTTTGGGTAGGGATTTGAAATTTTTTAGGCAACAACCAAATTGTTGATAATTGTTTAAAAGCATGTGAGGTAATCAAAAACTTTGGGGGTGCGGTTGACCTCCAACTCCCTATTCCTACGCCACTACTTAATGTTATAATAGACGATAATATTCAGAAAGAAAGTTTAAGTATGAATTGAATATTTGAATACAAAGCTTTAAAAGACATTATCTCTAATTATAATGATTCAAGATAATTTTGAAAAAATTGTTAACATTTTTTTCAGGGAGACAGAAGACAGAAACAGTAGTTTATTCCAAAAATTAGGGAAACTACCATTTCACTGACAAAACGTGTGCTGACAGGTATTCACAGAAATTTTAAAAACATTTTTTTAAGTAAGTTATCTTTAGAAAATCTACTTATTAGGGTTGGTGCGGTATTACCCCCCAGGGTTGGAGATAGGTACGTTTTTCATTTTATGACCGCAGTAAAATTTTGGAACCAATAACTCAAATTCATATATATATATATATATATATAAGAATATGTATTCACATTCTTAAAATAACCATAATTTCTGTCTGTGTTTCGCACTCGCTGATATAGTGAGTTGCAGAGATCTCTCATATATATATATTAGATTTGTATTATATTCATCTATTGATGGATTTTAAGTATGGAAAGATGAAAGATGTGTCTACATGATTATTCATTATTTTCTAAAGAGCTTACAAATCCATCAATACATGCCAAGCTAGTGGGATGATCTTGAGGAAGACGGAATGCTAATTAGTAAACGATCAGCTCAGTTCTTTCCCTAGTGTGGCTCCCCCTCGAAGAATGGGGATATAAGAATATGTATTCATATTCTTAAAATAACCATAATTTCCGTCTGTGTTTCGCACTCGCTGATATAGTGAGTTGCAGAGATCTCTCATATATATATTAGATTTGTATTATATTCATCTATTGATGGATTTTAAGTACGGAAAGATGAAAGATGTGTCTACATGATTCTTCATTATTTTCTAAAGAGCTTACATATATATATATAAATAGATAGATAGATAGATAGATAGATATGTCAATTTCTTGTTCCAGCGGTAGAGGTTGCAATTTTTGTCCAATAATCACATTATTTGATATGAACATTTTATTAAGCCAAGGGCCAGACCTATTGATTTTGGTGTGGATTGGCCAGATGGTACTTCCGGTACCACCATTTTTATTTTTATTTTGGCTATAAAATGCTCAATTTTGTACCAATACATAAGAAATTTGGAATAAATATTTGTTTTAATTCATTGTAGTATGCTACCAATTTTCCCACAGATTGGCCAGATGGTACTTTCGGTACCACTATTTTTGTTTTTATATTGGTCATAAAATCCAAAATTTAGAACCATTGTTCCGTCGTATTTAGGCAGACAAACACATTTGCTGACCTAAATACTTTGTAACAAACAACGGCGAATATTTCTTCTAAATATTCACCGTTACCTCTGACCAGTAACCTAATTAATGGTATTTCTGGTAAACCTTTTTTTTCTTTTTTCTTTCTAATTCGCATGAATTAATTTTTTTACAAAAATTAACATGTTCGTGTTTTCTTTTTTTTTATTTCATAAATTTATTATATTTCTTTAGTTTTATTTGAAATTATATGATTATTTACCATACTTTATCATCATAATTAATTTTTCATTTCAACATATAATACTTTTAAATTTCATACTGTCTAATTTTTTGTCAGCAATTAACAAAGTTCATACAATCGTAACATACCATTAACGCATATAAACTTACAAACAATTAATGTAACCATCAAAATTCATAACACTTTTTTCTCGAAAACCTACTTTTTCTAACGAGGCTTGCTACGCTTGAGTTTTTTTACTTTTATTTTGGAGAATTCCTGGGTCTGAATTATATTTTATAGGTTATCTGAATATTCTCTGAAATTTTGGCTGAAGTCATACATTTATTTATCGAGATATCGACGAAATTCTGTTCATATTCCCCAACTTGATTGAATTCTTATCGTTAAAATCACAGGATTTGAACGGAATTTCAGAAATACCTGAAGATATAAATGTACGATTTCAGCCAAATTTCAGAGAATCTTTAGATAACATATGTAGGTGTCTCCTAAAAATTTCAGCTTTCTACCATTAACGGTTTTCGTGCGATTTCTTTTGAACGCTTTGATTGTGTATGTTCTCAATGCTAAAAAATAATTATAAATGTTAATGTTCATATAATCCCGAAATCAACATGTTTGATGAATGAGCCACCAAAGGGCAACTATACTCTGACTTCAGATTCAAATAAAGTAAATTTTTTCAACATCAACCAAACCATCAACTCGATTTACGAATAATTTTTGGTTAAACTTCAATAATCCAAGGGACAATTTCCAAAAATTTAATTTCAGTAAATAACTTAAAGGTGGTTAAAGCCATAAAATCAAGGAAGATTGCAAGTTCGAGTAGCAGTATGATATTTTCCATTCACTCCGTAAAAAATGTATCTACTTCAAGTATGACAAAGGAATTATACATTCTTTAATTTTTATAAGTGATTTTTTTCTCACACTTCCAGCAATTTCGAACAATTTTTAATTATTAATGCCAAATTATATGCACGTACATTTAATTTGAACATCCTATAATTAAATAGCTGTTCAATATTAAAGTATTGCAAAAAAAAAAAAGTTGTTAAAATATTATACACATAAAAAATATTCAATTAAATGAAAGGTCCTTACATAATTTTTCCTGAAATAATCGTACATATTTATAATTTATTCGTAGTAAAAACTGATGGTAAAAATTTTTCAGTTCTAAAATTGGAAAAACCCCCTTTTTTTTTAAATTTTATAGTACAACATCTGCTCGTATCAATTTACCTGACATCGGCAGACGAGATCCGCATCTTTTGCAAGCATATCCACAACTTTTCCTTTTCCTTCATCGCCCCATTGGGCGCCCAGGACAACAGTGATTTTTCTTGAACAAAGAGAACCGTTTTCAGACATCTTTTCACCGTTCATTGCGAACTGATACTTTGAGATTAAGAAAGAAAGAACCAAATGAATAATAATATCACAAGCTTAAAGCGTTAATTGATTTTTTCCAAGAGGTATCATGAGGCATATACGATTGATGGGAAGCTAAAATTGTAATTGAGAAATTTGTCAATGAAAATAGCGCGAAAAAACCAGATAAATTGACTCTTTCAGGTGACTTAGAAACAAAAATAAATCGAGAAAAAATTATTGAATAAACGAAAATTGTCTAATTACAATATTAGAATAAGGCGCACATAACTTTACGAACAGAACATTACTAGATTCATTCAACTCAAGTGAATAAGAAGTTATGAATAAAGTACAAAAACTTGAGTTATTAAGACCACATCAAGTCTCATAAAACATGGTACATTCAAAACAGAAAAAATACAATACTACTGATAGCGAAAGAAAAATTATAACATCCAAGGATATATCTTTGATTATATATTACTACGTATGGACCGCTCCACGAGATAAACAAGCGTGAAATAAAGACGGTACGGGGAAAGGATTTGCTTTCATCTAACAGATTGAAAAGCTAAAAAATGGAGCCTCTTATCATACACAACTTTATGGGAACTGTTGATACGAAATCCCACCTCATCTCATTCTTCATCATCATCATCACATCATTCTATATATATATATGTCATATGTACAGTCTAGTCACGAAGTGTTTCCCCTACTACTTTCGATCGTATATCGCTGTTGCTTCACCATTTACTTTTTCTTTTGTCAAATATATTTTAGTCGCGAAATAAATGTCTTAAAAGAAGAAAGTCTCAAGTTCTTTCAATCCTCGTTCAGCATACCTCACATCATGGTAGCCATCGCTACAGTAGAACTTTGAGGAGAGACTTAGAAAATTTAAATCGATGGAATAATTATTTTTTTGAAATTTAATTTACTGCTGTGCGTAAAATTTTTTATGTTTTTTATTGAGTAATACACGAAAAGTTATCGTGTTTTTCGAGAAAGTAACTCGAATTTTAATTTATTTTGAAAAAATCAAAATTTAAATTTGAAGAATAGCTGAAGTTCCAGACTCAATAACGGCCAATACTGGAAGTCATCGAACGCTAAATCCAGAGGGACCACCAAAGAGATCGTGAGAACAGCCGAAGGAAACCTGCTCCCGTTGTCGAGGACTCATCGTAGATCCAACATCGAAGACCCAATTTTTCGGACAACCCAGAGCAAAATTTAGGCAGGAAGTACCAAGGTCAACAGCATAAAAAACATAAATCGTTCGCCAGCGCAGCAGAAATTGTAAGGTGAAATCATTGTAAAGGTAATATTTATTGAAATCATTTATTTTTCGTATTTTGTAATTGTATTTGAAGTGAGGCCAAGAAATTAAGAATAAATAAAAAATTATATGTCCCAAATAATAAACATGTCTGAATGCAAGATTGGTGAATACAATATTAAAAAAGAAGATTTAGAGGAATTAGTGAAAAAATTCGAGGGAGAAAGAGTAGTTGATTTGAAAACTGAAATTTATAATCTTTCCCACGTTAAATATTTCACAGGTGAAATAATATTAGAATCCTTTGTGATAGATATATCCGGGAGAATAGAGGAAATTAGTAGTTTAAAATATATTGTAATTTCAGAATCTTCAGTAAATTATTTTTCGAACAGAATTTATAGTTCTGCTAAATCGAAAGAAAAATTTATGAACAGATTCTTTAATTGAATAAATTTAGAAAAACTGGATAAAAAGGAAAATCGTGAGGAAAAGAATTTAATAGAAAAATTAGAAAGAGAATCAATCGAAAATAAAAATACACACCTGTTAGTAATAAAGAAAATAATTTGTTAGGTTTTTATAAAATAGAAGAAAAAATGGCATCCCCGAATGAAATTAAACCCATACAAGCCCCACTCGGAAAAGTTTTTAACGGAAAATACTACTTAGATTGGCGTAGAATGATTATATCGGCCATCCGAGGTGCGGGATATTACGACATCTTTGGGGAACACGAATTTTTACAGCCATATATAGAAAATATAGATGATCTAAACTTTCGGCCAAATAAAGATATGTTAAATTACTGCAAAATGCAGGATAATGCCAAAGCGTTTGTGTTAGAAAGAGTATCAAACGATATAACAAAACAGATACGAGATTGTAATACCGCAATATTAATGCTTAAAAAATTAGATAATATTTATGGGACCAAAACTTCAGTTACAGCCAATATGGCGAAGGCAAAATGGTTAGAATTTAGATTTCAACCGGGCGGAAACATGAAAGGATTTTTGAAAAAATGGAATGAATTGGTAACCGATGTAAGAGATAGTGGTAAAGAAGTTACCGAGAATGAAGAATTGGAAAATTTGCAGTTGGCATTATGTTACGAACAGCAAATTGCTAAAATACAATACGAAAGCCTACCCCCTAATGAAAAGAATTTAGACAATTTCAAGAGAATATTAAGGGAGGATTCAGACCAAAAGTATAGGGACCAAACTTTAAAAAAGAATAATAATGGTAATAACCAATCGAATAATACGTATAGGAATAATAATGGTAATGGAAATTATAATAGAAATAACTATAGAGGCAGATATAATAATAATTATCGTGGTAGAAATAATTATAGAAACCCAAATAGTAATAATAACTATAGAAGTGGAAATAGAAATGGTTTTAATAATAATGGTCAAAATAATAATAATAATAGTAATTCGTCAGAACAAAACCAAAATAATGGAAATACGAATAATAATAATAATGGTAATAATAACTATAGGGGAAATAATTACAGAGGAAACCCCAATTATAGAGGAAATAATTACAGAGGTAATGGTAGGAATAATAACCAAAATAATCCTAAAAGTTATAGGTGTGGGCAATTTGGCCACATAGCACAGAATTGCGTGAGTAATAATTCTCAAACAAATAATAATGAAAGTACGAATAATAGTCAGGGGAATTATCCACCAAAAACAAATACAAATTCATCTAATAATAATAAAAAGGAAAATTCAGACCAACAGGTGAAAATGTCCTGTATGGTGAAAATATTTAATAGTAATGGAGATTGGTTATTAAATGAATTAACTAATGAAAATAAACAAAATTTAGATGAAAATTACGAAACATTAAATAATAGAGCAATTCTTGATGGAGCCGCGGAGGTCCACTTAACTTCCGATCTTGATAAATTAATGGATGTAAAAAAATTCATGACCCCAATGAAATTACAATGTGCGGGTAGAAATACTTTCTTATATGCCACACATACGAGTAGAATGATCATAAAAATCAAAAATTCCAAAAAAAAATCAATCATTGATAGAACTAAACGACGTTCATTATGTGCCGGATTTAAACTTGGATATTATCTCGGCTATAAAAATAACAAATACAGGGATAATCAACATCGACCAACAAAAAGAAATAGCGAACATTTATTTTATTGAAACAGCGGAAATCATAATTACCGCCAAAAAAGAAGAGGGTATATTCTACATATACTATAATGTCGAAAATAATGATATAAAAAAAAAATAGATAAAGAGGATTATATGGATAAAAAAAATGTAATATGTGCTCCTGTTACCCAAGATATTAATGATGAATGGGACGATTTTACGGTAGAAATGGAAATTATTGAAGAAAATGAGAATACCCAATCATCTCAGGGGGGTAACGAAATAGAAATAACAACTCAACCCAATGAAAATAATAATACAGATGAACCTATAATTAATAATAATAATATAAATAAAAAATTAATAATGCACAGGAGATTGGGACATTTGAATGCCAGATATTTACAAAAATTAAAAAATTTATCAATAGGAATACCCGAAAACATTAATTTTAGAGATGAAGATTTTGTAAACTGTCAAATATGTTGTATAGCCAATAATTCAAAATTGGGTCATACAGGGATAAGAACTAAACCAACCCGAAAATTGGAATTAATATCGTCGGATATCATGGGTCCATTTACGCCCTCTGTGGCTAATCAGAAATATATTTTAACCTTCATAGACCATTTTTCGAAATATACATTTGTCATGCCCATAACCAATAAAAATCAAGTAACAAACGAATTTAAAAACATCATAATGTCTATGAAAAATAAGTTTCCTGAATACCCCATAGGGACAATAAGGTGCGATAATGCAAAAGAATACACCGATACAAAAATAATAAATTATTGTAGAGAAATAGGCATAACAATGGATTATGTGGTTCCATATTCTCCCGAATTGAATGGTGTTGCCGAAAGGCAAAATCAAACTTTAATGAGGAAAGTAAGGGCCATGTTAATTGATGCTAATCTCGATATAAAATACTGGTCTTATGCTGTCGTGACAGCAGCCTATTTAATAAATAGATCCCCTACTAAAGCGAATGAAGGGTTCAAAACACCATATGAACTATTTTACGGAAGAAAACCAAATCTAAAAAACCTAAAAGTATTCGGTGCACTCACATACAGACATATACCCATAGAAGTAAGGAAACAAAATGCCACAAAGGCAAAATCTAAATCAAAAGACAAAATCGACCCAAAATTGGCGCACAGGGCAAAAAAGAACATATTGATGGGCTACACAAACACAGGGTATTGTCTGGGAGATCCATATAATTCAAAATCACATATATCATGGGACGTTAAAGTAGATGAAAGTCAGAATATAAAATCACTCTTAATTAATAAAAAACCTCTTACAATAAAATTGGCAGATTATGATTATAATTTGGGAATAATAAATCCTGTAGTTATGAATGTCAAAGTTAAGTACAATAAGGCCTACATAGAAGATAATATACCAAAAACATTCTCGGAAATTGAAACTAACCCTTTTAGAGAAGAATGGATAAAGGCCATTAATGACGAATTTGGTTCTCTCGATGATTTGAAAGTGTGGAAAGTGGTAGATTATGATCGCCAAAAATTAATAGATACAAGGTGGATCTTTACTATAAAATTTGACGAATTTGGGAACCCAAAACCTAAAGCCAGACTTGTGGCACGTGGATTTAAGGATCGGACAGAGTATGGCATTGCGGAAACTCACGGACCTGTAGCATCCATAGGAACTATAAGGTTATTATTATCAATCGTAAATAAGGAAAAATTAATAATGATTCAATACGACGTAAAAACTGCCTACCTAAATTCACCAATTATAAAACCCATTTTTGTTAAAACGCCAGAAGGTATAAATAAAAATCAAGTACTAGAACTTCAAAAATCGATTTACGGCTTAAAAACTTCTAGCAAATCGTGGTATGACTTATTGGACATTAAAGTAAAAGAAATGGGATTCGAAAAAACTAAAAGCGACAGATGCTTCTACATAATGAAAAATAATGAAGAAAAAACATATTTCCTAAGCTATGTAGACGATATATTAATAGCATCAAATTCACAATCGGCCATTACGAGAATAAATGAAGAATTGCAAAAAGACTTTACCATTACGATAACAAATAATCCAAATTTTTTTGTGGGCCTAGAAATAATGAGAGACATTGAAAATAACACAATAATAATTTCGCAATATAAACACATAGAAAAAATGATCAAAAAATTTGGAATCTCTAAACTCAAAAATACAAATACACCCATGGAAACATGGTTAAAAATTGACAAAATACAAAATGGCAGAGACGATATGGAGTATAGATCGATGATAGGGGGACTACTTTATTTGGCAAGACTTACAAGACTGGACATATTATTCCCAGTAAATTTCTTTTCCCATTTTCAGAACAATTCAAACGATACTTTAAAAAAATATGTAAAAAGGATATTCAGATACGTCAATACAACCAAAAATTATAATCTTAAATTTACATCAAAGGGGGATGGAATACAAGCATATATTGATGCATCTTATGCGCCCCAGGTTGACGATAAAAATATAGAATTACAGAATCTGGATAAAGGGAAGTCAATAACTGGATTTATGCTATTCGCCTATGGAGACTTGGTGGAGTGGAATTGCTGTAAACAGACTATTCACGCCTCATCAAGTACCGCGGCTGAAATAATTGCAGTTTTTGACACCCTTGATACTATAAAAGTCATGCAGTATATAAATTTTGAAATTTTTGGGGAAAAATTAATAGTAGATATTATGGAAGACAACATTTCAACACAGAAAATATGTTCCGGGGGAAGTCAGAGAAAATCGAGAGCCCTAATTATCAAGTGCTACTCCATTTTGGAAGCCTTTGAGGAAAAAATAATATTTTTTAGAACAGTCACATCTGAGAATCAATTAGCGGATATCCTAACAAAATCATTGGATCGATCAAAATTTGAAAACATAATTGTGAAAATATTAAACGAAACGAATATATACACATAATAAGAAATTCAAGTCAAAATTAATACATGTCCAAAAATTATTTCTTCCTATTCCAAATACAAGTCGTAAAATGTTTGAAAATAAGTCATAACACGAAAATATTTGCTGAAAAATTAACCTTCAATCATTGTCAAAAATAATACTTAATAAGACCATTTACCAGAAAATACTTGTAACAGATAAATGCTCGACATCTCGAATATTGTAACAAAGAAAAAATTTGGAAAATCGAGCAAGTAAAAACCCTACAAATCGTATAATAAAAACCCTATACACTTTCCAACAAGCGTGAGAGAAATACATGTAATATTCCCACACAAATTTTTATGAAAAGAAACTCTCCGACAATAAACACAATAGAGATAAAAACCTATTACATGATTGCAAATTAAGATAAATCGAAAACGTTGCCTTATCTCGAAATATATTAGACGCCACTTCAAATACAATGCAACGTACGAAAGATGATATACGATGCAACGAATGTTATTCTACAATCTTTTTCCTGTTTATATTTAAGATAAAATACGTAACGTACGCTTAATCCATTGAACCCATAGTGAAAAAACCTTTTGTCATATTTTTTCTCTCGTCTTCTTTTATTTTCATTTAGTCATATAAATGTTCGTGAATATTTTTTGAATTTTTTTTTCTTTCGACTCGAATTATACGAGCGAAAACTTATATATTATCCGAAATATTTTAAATAATTTTGCATGTTACCATTTTTTATATTTTTATTTTTTTTAAATTACATCACATATACCATATAATATTTACGTACACGATAGTGTTCATTATTGCATGCAAGTTACCATATTTTTATACTTATTTATTTATTTATTTTTTTTACAAATTTTTTTTACCATCTTTTAATTTTTTGAAGCACAGCGCAATAAAAAATTTTTTTAAGGAACTTAAGTTACCAAAAATAGTAAACAAACAATGTCAATATTTTTCAAAATTTTTTATTATGCATATATTTTTTGTACTTGTATTTTTTTTGTGTATTTAATATTTTTTTTCTTTTTTAAATAATAATTATTAATTCATTTCCAGGGAACACGATGAAGAAATTATTCGGTAAAATTTCAGGGGGGTGTTGATACAAAATCCCATCTCATCTCATTCTTCATCATCATCATCACATCATTCTATATATATATATGTCATATGTACAGTCTAGTCACGAAGTGTTTCCCCTACTACTTTCGATCGTATATCGCTGTTGCTTCACCATTTACTTTTTCATTTGTCAAATATATTTTAGTCGCGAAATAAATGTCTTAAAAGAAGAAAGTCTCAAGTTCTTTCGATCCTCGTTCTGCATACCTCACATCAGGAACAAACTGTACAATCCGATCTATCGAATGCAATTCCAAGAGAACCATTGCTTGTAGAAAGCTGAAATTTTGGAGAAACATTAACACTCATGTTTGTTAAAGATTTGTGAAAATTTTGCTGAAATCATACCGTTGATTCTTGAGATAGGTAAAATTCTGAAAGCCTTGCGTGAATTAAAGTATGGATACAAAATGGCGTATTGCCGTACTTGTATCTACAGGGCTCTAGGGCTCTAATTATGTGATGGTGACGATGGAGATGATATAATAGTGGTTTCGGTGTCGTACCTATGGGTAGCGCTGCTGGCGCTTGGTTTTTGCTTTCTAAAAATCTGATTTGAGGAAAAGATAGCTGAAAGTGTTTGTTTATAAACACAGACGTACAAATTACCCCATTCCGGAGAATTTGATTATTTTGATTGGTCGATGTGGATTGTTTTGGAGTAATTTGTACGCCATTGTACACTTGCTTGGTGTAGATGTTAACGACAGTCGATCCCTGTAAACAGCTGCATATCGTCTCCATCTACCATTATAATATTAAAATCATAATTTAATTATAGTCGAGATGGAATTATGAAATAAGCAGGGAATAGTGAAATAGTTAGTTTGACTCATTTTTTTTTTAGTTTTGCTTGGTACTTGGAGGAGAGTGTATGTCCAAGATTACTACTTTTATGGTTTACTTACTATCAACCGCTGTTCGCTGTCGTCTGTTTCGTTTGAAGAATTTCGGAAGCTTGATTCGAATTACTGATGTATAGATTTTAAACAGTTTTAAACTATTATAATTATCATAGTATTTAAAATTTTTCTTTGATAGGGAAAATTAAATTCTTATCTAAATTCACGTTTAATTTAAAGTATCTCCCGTGATAAAATAATTATCGGGAAATCAAAATTTCAAAAGTAATATTTTGTTATCGGGTATGTACGTAATTTAAACGATTAATTTTTCTAATCGTACGATAATTATTGAAATTTTTCTGTTGATTTGTTACTTTCGCAAAAATTCGCTCTTTTAACTTTTGTAATTGTGTATTCTTGATTAGTTTACACTCGAAATCATTATGATTATGGAGGAAATTCGACTTTGCCATTCAATAATTATGAATAGTGAAATATTTTTCATCTCGAGAAGTTTTTGATCTTGCTGTAAACTTCCTCAAAATCACGATCAAAATGATGAAAACATGGGATAATCAGAAGTGGCACGATCACTTGAATAGTAATTGGATGAAGGAGAGATTTGAGACAGTTTCCACTCGAAGTGGTCTTCAGTTTTTGTATTTGCGATTACTCGAAAATAAAGTATTGTACATTTATATTACTTTGACGGTTTTCGTTGTTTGTTTTTTGATTGAATGTTTGCATCTCTTTGAAGGAATTGAGTGAAACCACATCGCAGTCAAACCACTTTGTATCAGAATTTTTCCATGAACACAGTTCTTTGGGGCTGCCATTAATTCCAGCTGGATCCAAAAAAGATGTTGAAGCTCAAATTCAGGCCCTTCTAGATTCCCAAATGCGCCTCGCTCGTAACTTTTGTCAAGAATCGTCGTTTATGATTGTTTTACGAAAACGTTTAATAGTGCTTCATCGTATATTTCATGCATACATTGTAAAATTCAACATACGAGATAAAACATGGAATAAGGTATGTCATCATTGAATGTCATTCACCGCAGTTTAATTAATGCATAAGTTGACCCATATGTTTTTCTATTTTAGATGTATACAAATAATGAAAAGGAATCCACGGTATTGACCCACAAAAAACAAAACCTGGTCGGATCAAATGCTCTTCTTGACCTATTTGTAAAAACCGGGTTAACCTTTATATTTTCTGTGATAAAGCAAAACTGGGATCAGCCAGCAGGTATTTCAAGTAAGACATTGAAGTAACGAAGTTCGGGTGCATTATTCATGATCATTTAAACTTTTTCAGCCGAATCTAATATTGGTTTTCAAGTCCTGAACACAGCTATCGGTATTGTGAAAGGACTTCCTCCTCTTTCTCTTGCAAATGAAATGCATTTAAATTCTACCGGAATGGAGGGATTAGTTGAAATGACCGAATACTTAAATGAAATAAGTATGGCGACGAATGATGCTTGCGTTCAGTGTACGTTGTGCATCATGAAAATCCAGTATGTGGTCTTGTATTTTACTAATTTTTGAACATTTGGTTGTTTCAGTGAAAAACCTGTCCATAGAATTGTTATTGTACCTTGTGCTGCAACGAGGATCCTTGCGATATTTACTAGAATGGGTCGACACAGCTCTTATGTGTCCGAAAGAAGTTACCATATCTGATTTGTCGTTTTTACAAGTTTTGTCTCAAATAGACGAAGCTATGAATTATGACTGTAAAAAAGCATTATCTATTGATCAAAGTAGTTGGGATGAGCGTATATCAGTTAATAAAGTTGCAGTTTTACTCATGAAGATTGTTAGTATTGTTTTTGTGAATATTTAGTCGCTGTTGACCTTTCACATACTTAACCTGTTATTATATTTTCATAGATTATCAAATTATCAAAAAATTACACTAATTCGTGGATTAACTCCGACGTACCAAATGTTCATAGCATTACAGCGAAAAGAATACAAGATAATTGTGAAGTGTTTGTGTGGGGTAGTAATTCATCTCACCAATTAGCGGAGGATGTTCAAGAGAAAATTGCTATTCCAAAGTTGGCGAAAAATTTAGTTTACGTCGAACAGGTAAAATTTTGAAGGACATTTTTGTGGGATTAATTTTTAAAATATGGTTAATATATCTTTGAACTACAGGCAGAAGCTGGCCAATATTGTACTTTCTTTATTAATAATAACGGATCAATTAGTGCCTGTGGAAAGGGCAGTTATGGACGACTTGGTCTTGGAGATAGTAGTAATCATGTTACGCCAAAAACTATTGATATTCCTGCTAGTATTGTGAAAATTTCCTCCTCTAAGGGGAGCGATGGTCATACGTTGGCATTAACGGATGATGGTCACGTTTACAGTTGGGGCGATGGTAATGGTATTTGAGTTAAATAAAATGTTATAGTAGGGTCGTTGCTAAAATTTCTTCGAAGAAAAGCTATTTTAGTAAACATTTTTTTATGATTTGTAAGTGGATGTATAATTTTCATTAACTCTGATGGTATATGGGGAAAAAACTTCCCTTGTTAGAGAAACCTGATTAACTTGATCGTTTGTTTTAAATAACGTTCTTCCTTTTGAAATAACGGATGTATCCGCCTAAAACAATGAATAGGCTAATAATCAGTTGTTTTCTTTTATATCTTGCTGAAAAATTTTTCATTGATTTTGAAAACATGCTTTTTTAGAGGATGGTAGAATTTGTACTCAAACTCAGTTTTCCATTTCACCCTAAAAGTTTTAACAGGTTTAAAAATGATCGTGGAGAAAATCAAGTTGATCTTATGAAGAATGTTCATTTCCGGCTCAGATAGTTTTTCTCTTGACATCAAAATTTTTTATTGGTTTTCGAAGAAAAAACTATTTTTAAAGTTAACCTTATGATGGCATGGAAGTTTGACTGGGAGCCAAATACTTATCTTATTTTTCATTGGAAAAAACATGATACGAAAAATTCAAGACATTTTCATAACTGGATAACTTGATTTTCTAGTTTAGCTTGCTGCATGAGAATTTTGTCAAGTTTTAAGTAGCGCGTCAATCAGAATTTTTTATTTTGTGGCACTTGCACCCAAAAGACATTTTTGAAATTTATATGTATCATAGCAGATATGAAGAATATTTGATTGAATAATTATGATAGCCCTCTGATTATGAGACTTTTTTAATTTTTGAAAAATTTGGGGTAATATTTTCTACATTAAATGGTGAGTAAAAGTCTGAAGAAATTGTTACTGTCCTATGTAACATAGCAAAAAATCGTTTAATTAGCCAATGCAGTTTTTGAGAAATTTTGATGTAGTATTAGTTCTTATAAAACGGAATATGAATGCAACTCGACGGACAGCTACATGAGGCACCGACTGTTGAGTACTGAACAGGAAAAGCGCGCACCAGCCCCTACCAGCGAAATGCAGTCCAACGCACCATTTCTCACAAAAAACCAAATCTTTTTTCTTTCTTTGTAAAATTTAATAAAAACTATTTACAAAAAATGAAAATTTTGAAGCTGATCTTTGGAAAAATTAAAGATTACTCCAAAAGCAAACCTCTTAGACAAAAATCAGTAAAATATCAAATTTATTCAGAAGCATATTTCCCATGCTTACACGGCTACATCTTTCTACCTTCATTTTACTGAGTACTAAAGTATCATTTCAAAAAAGAAACCTAGGGAATTTGAACTTTTTAGTTATTTTTTATAATTATATCTCAATTCAAGTGACCGTACGCCATGCTTTGATAATTTTTTGCAATTTTCTCTCGAATATGAAGCTTGAAATTTAAATTACACAGATTACAAGTTCATGTTTTTCATGACCTCCATAAAAATTGAATTTTTTCTTCTTAAGGTATTTGATGAATGTTGAACCCAAAGCCTTCCTTTTCAGCTTAGTCTTGTTGCTTATTAACAATTTTTGAGTCCTTTACTTGGTTTCGTGTCCGGTCTCTCTCACCAAAAATATTTTTAGGTGATTATGGCAAACTTGGCCACGGTAATTGTTTGACTCAAAAACAACCGAAATTAATTCTTGGACCATTGGCTAGCAAACGCGTTGTATGCATAAATGCTGGATATAGACATAGTGCTGCAGTTACTGACGATGGAGAACTGTATACGTGGGGCGAAGGAAATTATGGAAGACTGGGTACGAAGTCTTATTTTTCAATAAATTTTTTGATAACAACATTAGTGTTCTAATTCTTCAATTAATTTAAGGTCATGGAGACAGTAATGCTCAGTACGTGCCCACTCTCGTGCGAGATATTTCTGGTGTTGGTTCGGTATCTTGTGGATCGGCCCACACATTGGCTTTATCAAGAGATGGTAAAACTGTTTGGTCGTTTGGCAACGGCGATGGTGGTAAATTAGGGCACGGAGATGTGAGCCGCGTGTACAAACCAAGAGTTATTGAGCCCCTTCAAGGAATGGTTATAAAAAAAGTTTGCGCTGGCCATCAGTTTTCTTTAGCTTTAACGTTAAGTGGCCGCGTAAGTATAACTTTTTATGACAGCGTTTTACCTATCATATGAGTTACTGGAGGAAAAAATTCACAGGTTTTTGCTTGGGGAAATGGAGCGGCGTTGGGATGCGGCACATCGGACACTACTTTATCTATACCCCATCATATTGAAGAGCTTGATCAGTATATCGTTGTCGATATATCCGTTGGAGATTCACACTGTTTAGCTCTAAGCCTGGATTGTGAAGTTGGTATTTATTTTTTGTTTAACCGAAATTGGTCTCTTAGATTTATGAATAATCTTTTTCCGAAGGTTTTTGCTTGGGGTAACAATGTGATGGGCCAGTGTGGGCAAGGAAATTTCAACAGCCCTATTCGTAAACCGGTAAAAGTCATTAATCTAGAAGGTGTGCCTGTTCATCAAATTTCTGCTGGTACTTCGCATAGCATCGTGTGGACTGCCGTTCCGTCAAACAGGTTTGTGTTCAATTTAAACTTTGCGTTAAATGTATTGATTATTTCACCGAAAATCTGGAATTTTTTTCATAGACAAGATGTAAGTTTACGACGACCATTTTGTTTTGATCTACATGAAAGTACATTCAAAATAATGCGTAAATTTCTAGAGAAGTACGGTGGTAAATTCGAAGAAAATAATTTTTCATGTTTTGAATCTCAAAGGTAATTTTTTATTTTAATTTTAGTTTTATTTTTAATGTATATTTTTCTTTGACCCTAGTATCATTTTTTATGTCCAGTGAACATGAATATTTTATTACACTCTGCGTCGAATTATTAACATCTCATTTAATATTGACCAATTCTGGATTATCCTCAAACATTTCTCTTAACAGCATATCCGGCATTACCATTCGGCAACTTCTGATAAAGTGAGTGATTTTTATCTTCATTAGATTAGCACTGTTATTTTTAGATTAAATTGATCTTGGTTGCTGCAATTTTTGCGATTAATTAAATATACTTTAATGATTTTATTTTTTGAAAATACTTCAATAATTATGCTGATTACTTTTGAACAAAGTTTGTATTTTGTATGAGTCAAGTTGAGTATGAATTTATTGGCAAAGTGTTAGACATCTCATTTTATTTGCATTCTACTTCGTGACTAATTTAATTATTGAAAAAATCTATGAATACTTGGTTGCCCTCGAAATGTTTCCCTTACGTAAATTTACTATGATTGTTTTAAAATAGTCGTTACAAGTTTTTTTTACTTCCTTTTTCTTGGGAGATAATTTTTTCATCATTTATTGAATTTATTATTAAATTTGATGTAAATTGTTTCCCGCTCGAGTGTAGGTTGTTGGATAAAAATATATCGGTAGAAACTGAGTCAATAATTCGAGACTGCTTAATTAATGGGACTTGGTATTTTCTGCCTTCAATTATCGAATGTATGGAGTTGATGCTATCATTATTGAATCATGGTTCTTTGTTAACAAAAGGACAGGTATGTGTATCGTAGCTACTTCACAGATTGGATTTTCAGCATTAATTGGGGTTTTAAATATTTTTAGAAAATTTTGTTGGAGATAACTATCAATACCTTGAGCGAATGCAGTCAAATGGGTTCGTTAATAATAAATGAAGAGAGTGACGATCCCAAAGAAAATGGTGAATGGGTGGATGAACGAGGGCGTGTTAGAAAAAATGAAATCTTTCCGCTTATTGACAGTTTATTGAACACCTTGTTGCATAATTTGTCCTCCCAAGAGGTAAATTGAATGAGTTTGATAATATTGTTTACTCAAACATTGTACTACATTGATCGCTTAAATCGTAGAATCTATTTTCAGCATAGATAAATAATATGTGAATAGACAGACGACCAATTTTTACCGAAAATCGTTTAATTCATCAACTTAAAGTGGAAGGTTCCTTTATTACACGAATAAACAACTAAATAGATAGAAATTAAAAAATTTTAAAATTTTCGCTTGTGTTAAGCGTCTCAGCTCTTTGAATCATTAATTTGTCTCAAGTTTTCCCACTGAGAGTGGTACGCAAAAAAAAATTCCTATTGGTTTTCATAATTTTAAGGCCAGTAAACATTAGAGAATAGTATTTCTTAGATTTTCCGTCGAAAACGCTGTTCTCTTTTTGTGACTATTTGATACAATAATGCATGAGCTGTATATTCTTATTTTTAATTATTTTTTAATTACACTGAAACCCAACACACTACGCTAAGAATATTTTGAATGTTATCCTTTTAAACCACAAAAATGTGAGCTCATCTGTCGTTTATTCGTCTCGTAATTACTTTTATGTTTTCTCAATCCTGAGAGGCCAGTTTCAAAAAAACAAAAATAAAATACAGGACCTCATCACATTTTTATAGTATTGGGTAAAAGCTGTACAAAATAAGGAAAAGTCAAATTAATGAGTTTAATTTTTCTGGGAGAACAAAATCAATTTAAAAAGTGAATGAAATGTTTTTTCCTCGTGGATTCCTTTTTCTACTTGAATTTATGAATTTTATGCTACCTTTGCTAAACCATTGGTGAATTTATTTGAATATATCTTTGCAGTTACACGCTTTGGAGCATTTAGGAACATTGCTTAAAGCTGATGTGTCGAAAAACATTCCAGAATACAAATTATTTTTCGAAAATTTTGTTAATAATAAATTTTACAATTTACTATCATGTTTCCAAATTCATTTGCTGACCTATTGCTGTGAATATAAAGAATCTGTAAGTGAACAGTTGATCTGCATTTCAAGTGTTCCATATGTATTGTTAGTTTCAGTTTTTTTCATTTTTAGAAAATAAAAAGCAATTGTATCGCTATTCTGAAACGACATATCACCTCTCTGCTGCCACAATGCGCAAAAGTAATCAGTAAAGCTGAAGACTTAGTTCGTCAACATCAAAGTTATATGTCCGATATTACGGGTATATTTCACTTCAATTGTATTTTTTTTGTTTCGCGAATCGACTAATAATTTTGGTGGTGGTGTAGATATTTTGTTTCACTCTATCGCCGGCAGCATGTTATCGAATATTTTACATTCCGTGTTACTCATTCACGATGAAGTTCTTCATTCAACGAGTTTGTTGCTAATGGATTTATTGAAGCCACTGGATAGATATAACAAACAATTACCTTTTTCAACTGACTCTAACTCACGTAAGTTGAACTAAAAGTTTCACCAAATGTTTAAATTGGAATTTCATATATAATGGGTAAAATCATAATGTCCGAATGCTACGAATACGAAGAGGAGGAAAAAGAAATAAAAAAATTTCCTCCTCTTTTTTCTTCACTCATTTGTTTCGTCAGCACATAGGTTAATGAAACAAAAATAATCACAGAATTGAAAAAACCTTTTGTCTCTCTCTGTCTCTCTCTCATTGTTCTTTTTCCTTTTTCATTTTTCTTTGTTTCTTTAAGCTACTTGTCACTCACTTTTTTTTATTAATGATATAACTTTCCATCGTGGGCATGGATTTTGATTGAGTTAACTATTTTTTGAAAGAGAATTTTTCTTCAGAACTAAAACAATCAGCCTGTGTTAGGAAATTCTTCACATTTCATAGAAACTGTTCTTTTTTATTTTTAACTGAAAATCAAAAAGGCTTCTTCAGAGAACTACTTCCATTTTTTCGAAATCGAGCAGATTATTTTTAAAAAGCAATAAAAATTCCGTACTTTTGTCATTAGTTGACTTGGACTGGCGGCGTAGCCATTAGTCAGTCACCTAGTTTCTATATTATGAGTACTTTTATACAGACATGGATTCGATGTTTACGTCGCCATTTTTGGATTACGAATCATGGACATGGATTATTGATTGCGAACAAGTCTGCAGTTTGTTGCTTGGTAGATGTATTTACAAACGAATTGTGGGTGATGTTGACTATTCCGATATTAAAAAATGGAAATGCTGGTTACAGTCGGATTTATTTCACGAGGCTCTAGCGAGTAAAATTAACTCTTCGAGTGCATCTATAATGTTATCCATAGGTCTGTGAGAATTATTTAATTTTTCATCTTCTGTAACTATGAATTAATTATTGGTGTGCATCTATTAGTTGAAGATATCGAAACATTTAGCAGCGGTTTCATTACCTTCATGGATACAGCTAGCAATGTTCACAATTACTTCACATTCAATGTGCCAAAAAGTTTTCCTGATCACGTTCGTATGGTGTTGGAAACCGCTTTCATGGTCGACGATTATGACATTTCGTTCAACGAAAGCGTTTCCAGTAATAGCGGCTTGGATACGATTTGGAAACTATACTCTTTATTGAGAGATTTTGCTTTGAAAAAAAGTTTCGATTATTCTAACTATGGCGCTAAATTACAAGTTATTAGTCGTATATTTTTACTGGCTCTCATCAAAGTTGTTGGTCTAACTGTCTCAGAATTGTGAGTGCTTTTACAAAATCTTCAGCTCTGATTATTGGACCGTCAGATTAATTTTTTTTTCTCGTGTAGTGTGAATTGCAACTGCACAGTTTCAGTGGATATCCTATCAGCTGTGGTGAACTTCAGTAAAACATCTGTAACTATTCTTAACACTGATAGAACGCATCAACCTTCAACGAGCAGTGATATCTATGGTACTATTTGTCTTTATTAACTTATTCTCCAAGAGACTTTTTAAATTAAAAAAAATTTTTTTAGTTTCATCGTTTGGCGATGTTGGGGTAGATAATCAAGAAAACTCACTTCGATATTTATGTTCAGAAACACTGAATAGATGTATATTTCTTTTGGCCCTTCATGACAACAATCCAAATAGTATACTTTTTCGTAGCATTAGAAGTTCTTTGAATAATGTTGAAAACACGGGAGAGTAAGTGCGAATTTTGAGGGGTTTTATTTCCTGCATAATCACTAGTTTTAATTCGGTTTCTTATTTTAGATTTTTGGTGAATTCTGAGTACATTAAAAAATTTAACGAGATTATGAAAGACTTTAAAACGTACACGGAAACAAAACCAGATTTTAAATTTCACGAAGTGCTTTGCGCCAAACCGAAGTATATAATAACTTCTGCGTATAAGTATCAATCGTTTGCTGAGGTAAAAAAAAATTTATATTGTACATAAACGACCTTGCAAATTTGTTAATTTTTGCTCTGTTTCAGACTCGACTGGAAGCTTTGAAACAAATGCTTGAATTTTTCTCCACTTCTCGATTTGACAGTAATACCGACTCATTTATGGATTGTGTTTGTATTTTTTGTTCTGTAATCTAATTCGTAATTTTATGGGAGATGTTCTAATTAGTGAATTATATTACAGACTTACTCGTCATTTCTGTGCGGCATGTTTGGTGGAATGGAGAATGAATGTGCTCTCCGTCATTATTCTGATAATCTTGACTTTGCTACTAAAAATATTTTAACCGAAATGCAATTAGTCACCTATAAAATTCACAGTCGTTTTGTTCATGGACTACGACTACGATCGAAAAGTGAAAGTTGTAAGTTATCAAGTATTCGAGTAAATCTTTTTTTCCCATTGAATCTGTGTCAAAATTTACTTCTACTTTTATATTTCAGTGAAAACAAACCTGTTACCTACTTTAAAATTGTTTGCATTGAGTTATCGTTTCTCGGAAAATGAAGCTAAAGCTGTTATTTCTGAAGGATTATTAAGTGTTTTAATCGATATGTGCTGTTGTACGCAGCCTCCTTTAAAATCTTATGAAAAGTCATCGTATTTGTCCAAAGCTTCTGCAAATTTATTGTACATTATAGCCATATCTTGCAGGTAGTTAAGTAGCTAAATTTAGAAATTTGTATTTTTAAAGTTACTAAAAATCTATATTCTCGCATTTCAGTTTATATTCGGCTAGTTACGATCCAACGTTCTTGGACAATGTCGTTACTGCTTTACACTCGTATTTTAAATTTTTGCTGAAATCACTGAATTGCGAAGAAAATGTTGGAGCTCTTAACACGGATTTGAGGTGCGTCTGTTCATTTTAGGTGATTCTAACAGTTGTAATTATAATTATATTTTTCGTTTGATAAATGCAGATACCCGACTGTTGAAAAACCTTCAGGGGTTAAAATCGTGGAAAGAACTATCGGCGATTTTCTCGCTTTCCTAATGTTATTCGTCAGCATGAAAAAAGCAGGTTCTCATCTATTGACTGAAATGTGGATTAAGTCGCTTTTGGAAGTATTACATGTTAGCGATGACGGTGTGCCGAAAATTAATTCGCTTCGTCCGAAATTATTAGCTATTCAATTAGTGGCCAATATTTTGCCAGAAGATTCATATTATGGTGTCAGTAAATCATCGTATATTCATATTTACGATTCGGAATATAAACAACAGGTTGGACGTCATTTTGTCATTTTGTGAAAATTTTTTGTGAAAATTTTTAAATTTTTATGTTTGATATTTTTTGATTTTAGATTGTATCTGATATTTTTCATCAACTTTACTTGTACATGTGGTTAGTTCCCGAAAAAGTTGAACAAAAACGTGCTATTTCAAAAGAGAAAGAATTGGACCGAAAATTAGCGTCATTTATTACCGAAGGCGAGTGCGGTTTTCTTAGTTCAGCTGAGACATTTCATTTTAATGAAGATTTTAATATATTAACAGGTGGCAAAGAGGATGATGCCGATTTTCGTACGGATGAAGATAGTTATTTCCCTGTAGAAGACATCGGTTTTGATCAGGACAAATGTTACAATTGTACGATAGAAAATAACCATACCATTGTTCACAGTAACAATGGCGGTCGAGGCTATGCGTTAGGAAACATTGGTTTTCGACAAGGTAAACACTAAATGATCGGTATTTTGATTCTTTATTTCCAAATTGAAAAAAATACTGTATTATTTGAAAAATAGTCTATGAGTAAAAGTTGAGTTAGAAAAGAGGTATTCTGAGTTTTTCCATGATTTTCCCTTCCGCTTTTTTAAATTTTATTTTGGATTACTGCCAAAAAGTATATCATTTGAAATTAATTTACATTTTTAGTCAGTGAGTTTATTTAGTTTAGATATTTTGACAAAACATTTTTTGTTTTCAGAACTTCGAAAAAAATTATCCAAATTTCTAATTTTGTGGAATTTTTGAATAAATTTCAGGATGTTATCAGTGGCGGTTCTATATTGAAAATGACCATAAGGCTAATGAAGGTACGTGCGTCGGTGTATCTAGATGGCCAGTTAATGATTATAATCACCGAACTACTGATGATATGTGGTTATATCGAGCTTATAGGTAGGTAATATTTTAGCATTATGTGACTGATGTGTGTCTTTCTTAATAACCAAGTACATATTTTCATTTTAGTGGAAATTTATATCATAATGGAGAGTTGACTTATTCATTGTCAAACTTCACCAAAGGGGATTATATAATTGTTTTACTTGACCTCGACGCAAAAACGTTAAGTTTTGGCAAGAACAAGGGTGAAATTACTTGCGCATTTGATAATATTGATGTGTCTTCGCCGCTGTACCCCTGTGTTGTTTTTTACAGTAATAATCCCGGAGAAAAAGTATGATATTTATTCATTTAACACCTGGGAGGATAATGTTTTTGTTGTCTTCATCTTATCTTTTGTTGCATGTAGGTTAAAATAGAGGCAATGTACGTTAGGGAACAAGCGAAAGATCTGCTTTCGGGTGAACCTTATTGCGCTCCTTTGACATTCGTAATAGTTGAGTCTTACGTTAATCTGATAAGAAAACTGCATAATTCTGATCATTGGGTTTCCATTGTGAGTATTAGTTTACTAATATTTTTTCTTTATCCGCTCGAATTTTTCTTCTTATTTTGTTATAACCTAATCCCCTAGATAAACAAGTGCATTTTGGACCGTCTAAATAAGAGTTACGAAAATTTTCCGAAGTCTCATTTGAAATATATGGTGGAAGGTAAGTGGAAGATTATTTGTAAAAGTATGAATATTTCTTGGTTAAATGAGAACTACTCTCGTTTTCAGGTGTTCCGGACGATGAATCTCTCATTAACGTTGTCAACCGATACTCTATTGGAGAAAAATCATCGCCCCCTGATAAGGAACGAATCAAT
This sequence comes from Ericerus pela, assembly GCA_011428145.1. Taxonomy (NCBI): domain Eukaryota; kingdom Metazoa; phylum Arthropoda; class Insecta; order Hemiptera; family Coccidae; genus Ericerus; species Ericerus pela. The sequence goes on from WOFM01001237.1 coordinate 108,991, forward strand.
TATACGTCATTGAATTTGGATCTGTTGTGTGAAGAGGTAATCGTTGTTATTATCAGTTTTTTTAATTAAAAAATTAGAAAAATTTTTAATTGAAATTTTTATGCCTAGCTCTGGCCTGTGCTTGCTGTAGTTGGTGGCGTCGATCGAGGTTTACGCATTGGCGGTGCCTGCACAATGGATTCGTGCAAAGAAGTTTATTCAATATTGGGATCCATTAAACAAACTTTACCAACAGTAAAATTATTAAAAGGATCTCCTTATTTGAATGTTTGGTAAGTATTTAACCTTTTTCTCTTAACTGAGGTTATTGAAAAATATTTTGATGTGTTAAATGTGTCAACGTTTTAGCAACGCGAATGTTCACGATTTATTGTGCTGTGAACCACTTCCGTTTAACGTGGAGCGACTAAGTTTAATAAGCTCAGAATTATGGTATTTACTAACACAAATAAGTGGTATTAGTGGGCAGGTATGTTGGTTATTTTGTTCATGTCATTTTTTACCGAATTTTTATTTAAAAATTTAAATTATGCTCGTTAGGTAACATTGCCAAGGTTGAAAATGACTAAGCTAGAGATAAGTCTAGTTCGCCGTCGTATTTGGTGTATGTCCGAGGTAAAAGATGGAGCAGATGAATCTTGCTATTCGCAATCACCTAGACATTGTTTAGAGCGATTATCCAATCAAATTCTGTCAAATGCAATCGGCGAGATTACCAATCGAAGAAACAGCATTAATTGCGCTCCGAATGATGGACATCAGTCTTCAACCATTCAGCCAGGTGCCCCTATTATTACATCAATCGATAAAATAATCACCGCTAAGTAAGTTGAGAGTTGTTTGAAGTGTGGCTTTCCGAGCAAAGATGTATAATATAATTATCCGATTTTTAGGAAAGCTTACGAGAAACTTCTACGATTTGAATCAATTTGTATGAAATATTATTTTGTTCAAACATGTGCTTTAAAAACTTTATATCGTCTTATCAACTCTAGAAAATACTTCAGCCTTATGTTGAATCCTATTTTGTCCGAAAATTCGCCGAAAGAGGTGATTATGCTCTTCACGGAACGTATTCTTATTTCTCTATCAATTTAAAGCGTAAATATTTTTGGTCCTTTTTTGTGGAGTTATAGGAGAAAGAGACTGATGATGTAAAAGAAGCGACTGATACTGACGAGCTTACCGAGACGTTGCAATCTGTTTTAAGGTAAGAATGATTCTTTGATTTTTATGATTTTGGTATGCTGTTCTGTTTTTCGCAAGAAAGTTCTAGGTTGAGAATCCAAAATCGGAAAAGCGAAACTATGAATTAATAATTGTTATAAATTAGTTTAACCGGTGAGAGATTGCTGAAATGGACAAAATATTTGCTTTATTTCTGTAGAAACGAACTAAAATAGTTACATTAAACATATAAAAAAAATTATGATAGCCTATGAAATTTTAAGAGGGATGAGAAGTTACCATATGATGAAGATTTACTTGAATCAAAACATGTGAAAGAACTATGTTTTATTCGGATAAATTTGGTAATTTTCCTCTATTTGCAGTTGTATCCTTGATAAAAGTACTTCAACTGCGCATTGTAACGATATCAACAGTCTGCCTATGTATGAACGAATGTTTTCGCTGCTGTACAATAACTATGTTCGTGCGCAAGTGGAGTTCATTTATCAAATCGACCAACTTACGTCTCGTGTTCGGTCAATGGAAAGCTCCAGAGATCTATTTAATTTTGTTCTTACGAGGAATGACTTCGATGGCGATGCCGAAACTTCGGTATTCTTGATTTGTATAATATATTTTGATCTCTGTAGTTGTATATGCTGTGAATTCGATGGGGTAAGAACAAAGACAACACGAGACCATCATATCACTTTTTAAATTTTTTGGAAATTTTCTGTAAGGAAGTTTCAATTTTAGAATTTGAAGAAGATAGCCGACCGTGACATTAATTCTTACCCCTCACAGTATTTAGTGAAAACTACTTGCATTTGTCTGGCTGTTGCTAAAATTTTATATTATCTGCGTCATTGTTTTAGAGATTGATATCCGATCAAACATCACCGATAAATCGTCAACGGGTAGTAGATAACGATAATATTCGTCATTCATCTCCACATCTTTTCAATCGAGCGTGTCCATATGGAACACGTTTATTGGAAAACGATTGTGACTATTTAGGTGCAAACCTGTGGGACTCCCACCAACAATTGAATCGAATTGAATCTCAGTCGACCGAATCATCATCTCATGAAAATCCCATCCAGCACATTTTGAATCTGCATCGTGGGTCGATTAATTTCTATAGTGCAGCTGCTAGCCAAAGTCCCCATAATTTTCCCGAAGAATTTATCACGTTTTCACACCAAGATGATGACATAATGGGACAAAATTTATTTGCCACTTTCTTGTCACCTCCATCCTTGGTTGAGCCATGTGCAGCTAGTCAACAAGCGGTCGCTGAGCTGCCTTTAGCCGCTGCAAAACCTGAAGGATCATCGGTAGCTACGGGTTCCCAGCCTTCTGTAACCGAACCATTATTAGAAATGGGATTTTCAATTAAACATGTGAAAAAAGCCATTGATGCAACGGGTAGATAATTATTGCTCTATGTTAGCTTTCTCGCGTATTGGAATTTTTTAATCAAACATAATTTTCTCCTTAGGAAACCTTGCCAATTTAGCAGATTCATCAGTGAATCAGTTAGCTTCGTGGATGATCGAACATCCTGATATTGATGACAACGGTAATCAAACAAACTCTGTAATTGTGCCAGATCCTAGTACAGCTGAAGCGTTTTCGATGGATGACATCGAATTATCGGCCTTTGGTTATCATTCGCCGGTAATTTTAGCAACGTCTATTTTTAATATTTATATGCACAAGTCAGAAAATCTGTATATGGAATTTCGTTTTATAGAATGCAGGAAGTTCGTCTGCTACATATCAAGGCGAGCCAAATGTTGATCATTTTCTGCCAATCTTCCTACATTCTGAACTGGGATTAACGTCCGATAAGCCTTCAACGTCCAGTAGTGTTCGGAGAAAACGATATGCTCGTAATTTCAATGATTCAGGTAACTAGGAAAACAGGAGCGCAATTTCACTAAATGTTTATTTCATTTAAATCACTTACGCGCTTTAAGTAAACTTCAACTTGGCGTGAAGTCGCGTAAGAATCTCGCATATCCTATGATTCATATCCTATACAATACGAGCAATAATTGTGTTTATGTGTTCATATATGCGTGTGTGTACGTAAACGGGTTCTGAACAACTAGACCAACGATGTCGCTGGAATTTACAAGATGGGCGCTTTTGGGTGCGAGAAAACAATCTAAGTAGGTCCCAAATTTGAGAAAATTCGTTAAACAGAAATATAAGAATTTCAATGTATCTATTAGTAATAGTAGCAAGTGATACCATCTAACGATGAAAAATTTACCTGAAACGAACATCTCCAATTTGCCTGTTACTAAAATTTTTATTTAACGTTAAACACATGGGATAGAAAATGTCTCATATTGAATTTTGATTGTCGATAATTGATATTCTAATAAGTGATAACGGCTTCTTTATTGAATTAATAAATTTTGATATTGACGTCTGATGATAAAATGTGGTTCTTTACTGAAGGTCTGAAGGTGGTTACTGGCTATTCGTTTATGGTGTGTGTGCGCGTGCGTGCCTTTCAGTATTTTTATTTTTATTTGTTATTTCTTAAATGATGGCATAAGTTTTTTTATTTCATCAGACGATATATTTAACGTTTCAATAAAAATATTGCGAGAGGTTTACGTTCGTTTATAGGTAACTGTTCGGCCTCACAATTTCAAAATTTTAGCTTCGAGACCAGCTCCTATGACTCGACCAAAAATGAAGCGAATGGTAGGCTTGTTTTGGGGCGTATAGTGTTCCCCCGTGGAATTGAAAATTCATGTTGAGAGACGAATATTTAGTTCCGTCTACCAGCATCCTATATATCGATTTTTGATAACGCTTGTTCGCTAGATATTACGGTTTCGGTGTCAGAATTAAAAGAAAAAATTTGTTATTTGTGGATAAAGTAGGAGTATTTTTATTATTTGAGTACTGAAAACCAATGTAGAAAAAATTATCAAACGGTTAATTTTATGGAATGGGTATTAATTACTAAGAAAAATCTCGGGGACTAATTGACCCCGCACATTTTTTTTTAAGTGGGGAACTTGATGTATGAACGTGTCTTGCCATTGGTCTGTGCAGTTTGGTCATATCGTCGATTTTAAAGTTAATTCTGTGTTGCCCCCGAGCAGTGCCATTTTGTGTATAGCTCTTCTTAATACTTTACAAAAATTTTTGAGTTATTAGTTCTTTTTATTATTTTTATTTGTTATTGGGCTTCGACTGCGTGGTCATTTTATCCAGACACGTTTGGAAGATATATTGATATCGGATTGAATAGGGAGATAGTCTATCAGCATGAATTTTTCTATCACGTACTGGAGCACCAACAGAACCGAATCGAGTACACTGACGTTTTGGGTCATGAATATGACGGCGGCCGGTCCGAACTTGTAATTTTTCGATTGCAAAGCTGAGCACCTAACCACTATCACGCAATACCGACCTCATAGATTATTTGATTCGGTTTAAACAGTGCCCGATTACTTCGAATTTTTTAACCATAAATATGATTTAAATGTACTTGAAGGTAGAGTTATTGAATATTTTCTTAATTTCGTAATTTTGGTTTAGTTCACTCGACGGAACGAGAACATGTACGTGGTGAAGGCGAAGCATTGTACAATCCGAGTATTCATAATATTGGTTTATCAGCTGTGTCCGAACGAAAAGGCCTAATGGTTAGTAGGTACACTGTCGAAAGTTGCAAAATTGAATTTTTTTTCTTCTAATGGCTTGATTATAATATAGAAATATACTGTGCGCAAACGAAATGTTTGTAACATATGCTCGTTCCGAGTTGAAAAGATTACTGAACATTTACTTAGCATGCATCCAGGTTGTAGAGCTTTATGTTTCACCACAGCTTGTGGTTCGCTAAAAAGTGAGCTCAAATTTAGTAATGTAATGTATTTATTTTTTGGCCATAAACTATTCGTACATTTTATTTTTCGTTAATAGATGATAGATATTATTATTTATGCACGGAGTGTAATAATAAGTACCAAAATATGCACGGTACTAAGAATACGCGTCGTATCATTTTGGATAAGTGTATTTCGTCTGTGACTCCACTCGCAGGTTTGATATTCAAATTCAACCTATTTATTAGTGTTTGGGCCGTATAGCAAGGAGTTGAATTTTTCCTCTGCATTTTTAGATAATGAACCTTCATACATACATCACACAGATTTCATTCTTGAAGCAGTTTCCTTAATGGGTCCAGATCCTCTGGGCTCTGGCTATGTGCCTGTTGTCACCCGTTCAGAAGAAGAAATTTCTTCAGGTATTCTTATTTCTTGATACAGCTCGTTCTCTTTTCTTGAACTTTAGTTCAATTTATATCCTTATATTTATTTAGCTGAGGAGGCGTCAATAAAGAAAAATTCGGATACTGAATATTTGCGGCTAGTGAATATGGTAACGTGTCCAGTTGAGAGATTAAATTTGCTACATTGCACTGCGGATTCTTTGATTTCGTCTATGGCACGTATGATTGTCATGAATTCGTTGTCCATTATCTGCACTAGGTATGTTGGAAGCTTTATCAGTGTTCTATTTCTGTCAATCATATTAATTTTGTTCTTGCTTTCAGTGAGCCAAACAATACGAGTAAAGGATTAGAAATTTTGGGATTGTGTGATGCTAAAAAAATCGTTCAGTTGATGCGTCTACTGGTTAGTGGTAAAATCGGATTTGGTTTTCCCGAACAGAACAGTTTCATTGGACTTCCGCAGAATGTGGACAGGTTGAATATTAAATCTTTCACTCAACGTTGCATTGGCTATTTGTGTTCTGCCATCAAGATGTTGACCCATAACGATCCTGACACTTACTCGGAAATTATGCGACTGTGTAGTGAGGTATGTGCAGAGTCCTGACTCCTGAGAATTTCGCGAAAAATTTGACGTCTGATTTCTGAATTATCATTATACTTACATATTAACTAGAGAGTAGCCAATGCTGCTACGCAGAAATAATTCACAGACCTACGGAAACCATAAATGTGTCCGAATTATCAGTGAATCAAGCGCACAATGAAGAAAAAAAAGATTTAGAGTTCGATTGAAATTGAAATATACACATGGCTAAATATATCTGTAACTATGGTCACGTGGTAAGCGTTACAGACAAGTGCCTTTTGTATATAAAAAGAATACGATAAGGTCAAGCACCATTTCTCCCTTTTGTGCCAGAACGAAAGATGGTTTTTATGATGGAGGTGTCAGTGGAAAGGACTGTATGTGTGTAATGCTGGAATGCCATTAATATTTTCCAAAATTTAGTTAGGGAGAAAAAATTAAGGGGAAGAATGAAGATGTGCCCAGACTGACTGCGCCAGAACTAATAGAGGAATAAAATTGTCATCAATCCTGTCTGTGCGAACAGTTCGCTCAGGCATGGGTAGTTTTTTATATTTTATACATAAATTGCTCTAATAGAGAAATTTTTTTTTTTAGATAGTACTTATATTCAAAATCAGTTAAAATTTATTTTCAATATTACTGATTTTTTTTTTTTTTTTTTTTTGAAAAAAGTAATTTACGAAATTTTAAGTGCTTTTGTCTAATATTTTATGCAGTAACGTTGTTGTGAATTTATATAATACAGGAAAAATATGGTTTGAAAAGGAAATACCATCAAAGATTTATTGGCTAAAAATGCTTCGTTTAGCCCCATTAATATGACGAACCATACCCAACTTCTGACTTCGAGGAAAAATCTCAACTGTGGATATCTCGAAAATTATGAGAGATATAAGGTTCAAAGCTCAGTTAACAATTATACCTATTTTAATTCCAAATCTATTGATGTATAACAAGACCCAATTCGGTTTAGTGGCAGCGTCGTAGGGGAATTGAAAAACAATCAAATAATGAAAATTGTATATTTTTGGAAGAAATTGTGTAATAAATCGAAAAATTTAGGAAATATGAAGTTTAAATCTCAGTAAAGAGTTATTCCCTTTTGAATTTGAAATCTAATGTTGTATAATATGGCCTCATCTATTTGACAGACGTGTCACAAGCTTAAAACGATATAATTCAATAATACTAAAAATTACGTTAAAAATGCGTTTTTAAAGATAAACTTTTATTTTTTTTGGTTTTAGCTTCATGCGAAATAAATATTATTTTGCTGTGGAAGGTTGGCTGTAGTATTGGTGTATTTTAAAATCACAATAGAGAGTAGAATAAATGCTTATAAAAATGCTCTTCAACAATGTAATTTTATTCCTCAACACTAAAATTTCTGTAGAAAAGAATAATTTTGTATAGCAATAAATTTGAAGTTTAATCATTAAAGAAAACAATAAACAAACAAATTCAGGAACAATAAAGTTACGAAGAAAAAATTGCATGAAAAACAATATTATTCAAAGCATCTGCTTCATTTATCGTCAGATTGGCTCAAGACAAAATATTTTAATGCGTTTAGACACGAATTACCTTCGCAGTAAGTGCATGTTGTCGAACATTTGAGACCTACACATCACAAAAAATGCATAATTACTTAATACTAAAATTAATTAAACTGAATGGTATTTTCAAATTGAATGATTAAACTTTTTAATCGATATCGATACTTACCTAGTTTTCTACAAGAATAAGCTTTACCATAGACTTTTTGACATAGACAGAAAAATTCTTTATTAATATTGGGTGCGTTGAAGGTTTCGTGGTTGGAATTGGAAGTAAGTATTGGAATTCTACCTTTTAACCTTTTTCAATAAAATTATTTTTCTTCCTCTTCAGGTCTGCGCTTGTGTGTAGACCCTCTTCATATGAAGGTTAGTGCTCTCATTTGTAGAACTAAGAGTCCTCACATCCGCACCTCTCTCCGAAGCTGCATTCTTTTTATATTATAGTATATATAGTTATTGATCTAAGGTTCGAACTGACGGAGGGGCGCTATTTAATTTCAGTAAAATTTTTTTTCCTGCCCGAGGTATTTTATTTTTCTTAACGTTCGGTAAACTAAACAAAGCTGCCTTTTACCTTAGGTTTTCATTTTTTTCCTTTACATTAAAGAGGGAGAGAAATTTTTATTTTTTGGTATAAAGACGATGCAGAATTACATCCTGTAACAGCATGCAGGAACGTAATTGAAGATCGGAATAAGGATAAGTTTTTTAATGAATACATTCAATCTTATGTCTTTTTGTTTCTGCTTTAGAAAAAAAAAATTATTTTTCTGGGGGAGTTATTAATGCTGTTAGTATGATCATTAGGTCGATATCTTCCCGTATAACTTCAACTTTTTCATAGATGTCCGACGACTGAATTCCTTTATTAATGACTATTAGATCAGCATCTTTAATAGACGAGCATGTTTCAATTTCACGACCATCTAAGTAATTCGACAACAGATCGAGAAACTTCACCTTATTTTTTTCATTGGCGAGAAAAGCGTTTAGCCCCCATAATGGAAGTGTTTCTATTGAAAATAATTTCAAGAGATATCGTCGTGTAACGGCAGCGGAGCGGTTGACTGTCATAATGTTTTTTTAATATAGTTATATTTCCAAATGTTCTTCGCACTTTCTATTATTTTGTAACCTATGCGTTCAAGTTAGTTTGCGGGCAATAACTTGAGCACACCTGATATGTATCAATTTATTTTAAATTTGAATGGGAATAACTTTTTACTGAGATTCGAACTTCATATTTCCTAAATTTTTCGAGTTATTACGTAATTTCCTCCAAAAATATACGATTTTTATCATATGATTGGTTTCTCATCCCCTTATGGCGCTTCCAGTGCCCCGAATTAGGTCATATTATACATCAGTGGATTTAGAATTAAATGAGTAATAATTGTTTAATGAGCTTTTGACCTTGTATCTCTCATAATTTTCGAGATATTTGCAAAAAACTAAATTAGGAGACATATTATCTAAGATTAGTAAGGTTCCTTCCTGAATTCGGATTGCGTTTGGTTGTGCATATTAGGGGGGCTTAACGAAGCATTTTCAGGAAAACAAGCTTTGATGATTTTTTTTCCTTTTTGTTATTGTTTGAAATATTTTTCCTGAACTAATAATTTAGCAACAGCAAAAGGATTCGAAAGGCTGCCAGTTCTTTTCTTTTTTTTAAAACTATTTCAAAAAACGATTCATTTTGGTCAGTTTTTCAAATTTAATTAATTAAAAATGTTTTCCAAGTCTCAAAAGAATCATGCAAAATCAGAAAAATTCACGGTGATATGGATAAATTAATGAAACATTTTGTTCGCAGAACATGTTACTAGCTGCTAAACGAGGTTTTAAAGAAGATAACAGTCTACAAGAAAATAAAATTTTAATTGGATTTTTAACGTCCCAGGACGTATTTTTCAAATTGCTCAACAAAAACAGTAATAATTTATTTATTTATTTGTTAATTTTAATCCTGGATAAGTTGGTAAAATCAGCCATTTTTAAAAACAGACACAATGGAGACAGTTTCTGAAAATGGATATTCCCCGTATGATGAAATATCAGCTCCCCAGGCCCTGGCAAATAGCTTAGCAGCTTGTGTGCTTTCTTCGAAACTTAGTCCAAGTGAAAGACAGTGGGCTGCGTACCAACTGGTAAGCTTAATTTTTAATAACGCCTCGTTGAATTCGGTCTCCAGAGATTAACAATTTTATTCTTCTTTGATCAGGTTAAGTGCTTGGTGAATAAGACGACTTTCCCAGAAAAAGAGATTGTGCACTCTTGCGAAACACTAGGTATGTTACTGCGGTCACCAGTTTCTCAAATTGAAGGGCATAGTAATCGAGTAAACGTGTGTACTTGGCATGATAAACGTAGTTTACTAGCTACATGGTGAGTTTTTTTCTGCTTTTGGGCGTTTCGTCATTTCAGCGAACTTGAATTCTAATTGTATTGTTTATTTACAGTGGATTTGATAGCACCGTGCGTGTGTGGACCATGCCGGAAAATGTGCTTCAGCATACATTCTTATTCCAGAAGCCAAATAATATCTGCGGCAAGGATTTAGAAGGAACATTAATCTCGCGATTGGCGTGGTCTTATAATGGGAAATATATTGCTGCTACCATGGAAGATACCCTGAACATTTGGTATTTACCAGGTATGTGTGCCTTCATTAGGTAAATAGCATGCTTTGCAAAGTTCGGTTGAATTTTTATATTTTCGCAGATAAAGATGATGAACGAGAAGGCAAAACATTTTTGAACTTACGTCAAGGAGATATCAAGGAAATTATCTGGTTACGATCAGAGCCTGACAAATTCACTGAAATTCTAATTGTAGGCACAATTGCCGGTAACGTTACTGTATTCACGTGTAATAAGGATATTATTAGCGAATATTGTTCATTCGTGGAGCCATGCAGTAAGTTTTATCACGTTGTAATACAAAAAGTTTTTTGATTAGGGAAATCTGATTGAGTTATTTTTTAGCGTTTGTATCCCATATCAGAGGACGTTTCAACAGCAGCTTCGTGGTAGCCTATGGCAATGGTTGCTTGAAATACTACAGTTCTTTCTCTCCGGATAGCGCAGTAGTGATTACATCGAAAAATGTAGGTAAACTAGAAATTTGTCTACCGAAAACTTGCGATGTTATTAGAACTTCTTAAACTGTATTTTATAGCAGTCAGTAGTGTCTTGTTTGGATTGGGATCCATTATGTGAGATGCTGGCGACGTGTTTCTTGTGTGAAACTTCTTGCAGTGTGTGGTATGAAGATGAAAAATGGAGAGTCATTTATGAACTGACTCATGATCACAAACCAACGTCGCTTGCCTGGTCTCCTCATTCAGGTAATGTGTTCTTAGTATATTATTTTACCCTTCTTACGCTTACTTCTTGAAACTTATTGTTATGAAATCGTCCAAATCAGAAGAATTTGTAGAACATGAACAACGAATTTTGTGCATTGGTACTGATGACGGTGTGATTTACATTTGGCTGGTACCGAGGCCGACAAAAGAGCAGCACGATAAGCCAAAAATTTTACACATTCTCAGTGGTCATATGCATTCGGCTGTAACTTCCCTGGCTGTTCATCGCGATGGAGTTTTATTAGCCTCTGGTGAGCAGCTGTTTGTATTGTATATTTTTCTTCATTTCTGTTTCAAAAATAAATGTTTCGAAGTAAGATCAAATTATGTAGATTAAGCTAATGGAACAAAATTCTCTCTATATTTTTGTTCTGAAATGAATGTAAATTTAATTATTTACTATAAACCTTGGTTAAGATTGATTTCTCGAGTGTACGAAAATTCGTCGACAGAAAACCTACCTAACGAAAATAAAAAGAGGATGATTTACAGACGGAGAAATTTTAACTTGCAAAAACTGGTCGATAGATAATTTATCTTCCCTGAATATTTATCGAATGACACTGACATCTTGGGTTTGAGGTTCTCGTAAGTAGTTGTCATTACAATCCGTACAAATTAATAGAAGGCTTCAAAAAAGAACAGACATTGGCTTAGATAGAGTGGGCTAAGAAAGTGGCAGCTGAGAATTCTATCAAAAAAAGAAATACCTACAATGTGATGGTCGGTTGAAAAATTTAGTTAGCAGATATGTAGAAATGGACAGAATTGAGTTCTTATGCAGTATAGCTCATAATATTCGTTATTAATATAGTTAGCACTCAATTTTATTTTATTATACTTATTTATTTTGTTTTTATAAATTTCAAGACTTGATCGTAAATGTGTGACGGGCGGTAAATTTCAAATTACAATGCGATAAATTTTGATGTGTTCAATTTTCTGACGACAAACTTTCATTCGACGAATTTTCGTCCCTTAATTTTCTGGCGATAAATTTTCTAACCACCAATAATCGTGTTTTGTGATTTCTCATTGTTAACAGATCATGCACTAGATGCTAGGTGTTTAATTATGGGTTTCTGCTGTATTACATTTAAATTTTCAGTCGTGAAATATAGGTTGAATTCAATATTCACACTTTTTTTCTCTCTTTTACCGTTATTCGTTTACTTGCAGGTTCCAATTCAGGTCCAAGTGGTAAATTGAACATTTGGTCCTTACAAGACGGCATTTTAGCCAATACATATGTGGGTAACGGAGGCGTGCAAGATGTTTGCTGGCTGTCAGAGTATGGTTTGGCCGTCTGTTTAACCAGATCCAAAGTGAGTTTGTCACTTCCTCTTCAGTATTTTCGAGACTATTCTCAGCCATCAAACTATCATTTCACATTTCCCGTTTTAACTAGGATATTGTGTTGGTTCATTATTCTACGGACGCGTACCTTAAAGATAGAATCATATCAGTTGCCCAAAATTCGCTCATGCAACGTGGAATAACAAATTTAAATCTTACCTCATGGCTGTGGACGCTTTTCAAATATTTGCCGACGCTTATATCGACTCAGTACGACTTCGAAAATCGAACAGTAGTTGGTGGACTGCAGCTGCTGTTTAGCGATTATCTTAAATCGCTGGTCATGTTAGCATTTTCAGTGAATATGCACCATATACTACCATCGAAGCAGCCGTTTTCAATTGTTACCAAAACTGAAGACGGTGGTGAGTACTTCAGTTAAAATCCAGGGAAAGTTTTAGACTTACTTCGTTCAGATCTATAATTTGATCTTCATTCTACCAGGAAACGAATGGCAATGGTTCCATTTACTAAGCGTTGCTATCCAAACGGCTGACTCTTTAATCAACAGAACCTCGTTTCCACCTGCTTTTGTCAACTTGCATAATGAAATCAACGCAGGTAATGTGACGTTCTGAAATGGTATATGTTATGAATTTAAATTTTGTGTACTTATTTTTTGGATTTTCAAGATTTGGTTGAGTGGAATGTCGCTCTCAATAATAAAGAATGGACGTTAGAAGCGGACAGAGATATTATTTCGTGGATGGTGACGTATCCGCAAGATTGGCAAGTAGGCGGAAAGTGCGAAGCCTTTTTTTGGGGTAATGGTAGGCATGGCCAACTTGCTGAAGGAGGTAAGTGTACAAATGCACTTAATTTTTTAACTGATATATTATATTTTGAATTGTGCTGAAGATATTCAATTCATTTTGTAGGTTATTGTAGTTCTACACCTGTATTGGTAGAATCGTTTCATTCAGCTCAGCAAATTGTTTGTGGGCAGAATTGTACCTTTGCTTTATTATCGAATGGTAACGTGTTGTCTTGTGGCGAAGGCAGTTATGGTCGTTTGGGTCACGGTCATTCGGATGATATTTATGTTCCCAGTATTATTTCTACTTTGCAAGGTTTGCTTTACTCCGTTTTTGTAATTAGCTTCGTGTTCCTTACCAGATATAAAGTTAGTGGAAGACAAAAGTTTGAATGCAAAAACTAATGCTCGATTTCCTCTTACAGGTTTTGTAGTAATCCAAGTAGCCAGTTCATGCGGTTCTGATGGACATAGTTTAGCCGTTACAGATACAGGCGAAGTGTTTTCGTGGGGTGATGGCGATTTCGGAAAACTCGGTCATGGAAATACGGATAGGCAACGGAAGCCAAAACAGATCGAAGCACTGCAGTCGGAAGATTGCATTCAAGTTAGTCGCGTGCTGTTATTTCGTAAAATTTCCGTCTCTTTGATACTGAATGTACGATCTTATCAACGTAGGTGGCATGTGGTCATAAACATAGCGCAGTGGTTACGTCAGATGGTAAACTGTTTACTTTTGGCTATGGTGATTCAGGTCGTTTGGGTCACAATTCTTTAGACAATCGTAAGTTACCTGAACACGTTTTGACGTTAGAAAATGTTCACGTAGAACAAGTAGCGTGTGGTTTGAGCCATACCGTTGTCATTTCTAATAACGGATCTTGCGTCTGGTCATTTGGCGATGGGGAGTATGGTAAATTGGGTCTAGGGAATAAAACTCCTAGACTTACCCCTCAGGTAATAAAGTGCAAGGATCGTTGTTATTTGAATACCTCGCCCCGTTAATTGTCTGATTTTGATTTGCTTCATTCTGATTTAGCTTATCGAATCTCTGCAAGGAGAGATAATTAAGAAAGTTTGCTGTGGAACCAGTTTTACAGTATTCTTGACTGCCACTGGAAAAGTGTATTCATGCGGAGCAGAGAGATTCACTGGCCTGCCAGAAACCGTTTCGTCGAGTAAAATACCAATGCAGGTAATTTATGATTGTCAATTAAGAGTCATTTTACCGATGGTTCAAAATTTATTAGAGTTTTTTTTCGATGGTTTTCTAGATTGAATCTATATCTTCGACGCATGTATCTGATATTGCTGTCGGGCTGGAACACACACTTGCCTTGACTTTAGATGGTAAAGTTTACGGCTGGGGAAATAATCCCGAGTGGCAACTTGGACTTGGACATAATTATTTGAATGTGCGCGAACCTACGCTCATTCCTAATCTCTCCGGAAAGAAAATTCTCCAAGTAAATATTTACTCAACTTTTTTTTTCCTCTTTTTTTTTTTACGTAGGTTTATTTTCGTGTTTTCATATTCTGTAGATATCTGCTGGGCGAACTCATAGTGCTGCGTGGACAGCGCCCCCACTGAATACGAAACGCAACTGTCAGGGTATTGTACACAACTTTGGAATGCCGAAGTCAGTGCCTAACGAATACGGCCATCTACAGGGTAGATCAACTTCGACAATCCAAGCTCGATTGAAAATTCTAAATTACTTCTCTGATATACTGTATAACGTTTGGCGATTTTTACCATTATGTTCGACAGAGGTACGTAATTCTCATGTATACTTGTGGTGGATTATTGAGAGTTGTATTAACAACTTTATACCCTTCCTTCTTAACTTTTGTTTAAATTAATTTGAATCAATGTCTGATGGTTTAGCTTCAGCGATTACAAAAACTTGAACGTTGTTAAAAATTTTTAATTTTAATTAAATTGGTTTATATTTTGTCCCGCACTGACAATTCACTCAATGTATCAGAAATACTTGCACTTTTTTGTTCATTTTGGGGGCTGTTTGCTGTGGCAGGTGCCTGTAATACTATTTTGTTATTATTTCTTTGACGCTGTTAGTAGTGGGGAACTTACTGGTTTCGTTTCATGTTAATTTTTTAATTCAATCATTCGACGAATTGAAATTAATTATCCATTTTTGCACTTTCTGTCTGTGCCTACGTGACCTCAGAAACGGATTTCTTTATCAACTCAGGAGCCTATTTGTTTCTAGAAGTGGCCAGAGAAAAGATCAAGGAAAAACTAATTCCTTTCAATGTGAAAATCTGAAATACACCTTTTTTATTTTGTGTTATATATGTTCCGTCGTCGTCATTTTTCAAAGATTCGTTTCTCTCAGTTGTCAAAACAGAAGAAGAGGAAGTTGCTGCTGACAGTTTTCCTCGTCGTTATTCGATGATGTTTTTCGTTTCCTCCGTTTGATTTTATTTTTTTCATGTACAAGTTTCTTATCTGATTTTTGGCCATGTTCAGATATCGTTCATATGTCGAATATCATTAAATTTTAAAAGAATATAATTTATTATATAAGAACGTTTATCTTCAGAATTTTTCTCTTTTTGTTTCCACATCGTATGTTCAAATACTTCTAAATAACAAAAAACTGGTTTTTATCGGAAGTTTTGATATCACTGAATTGATCGAACATCCAAGATAATATGTATACTTCAACTATTATCCAAGCAATTATGAATTTGTCTTAAATCATTTTCCGTTAAAAACATCAAAATTCGGTTGCTCCCTCGTGATATTTTTGAACCTTTGTTTTTACTTCGGCATCAAATTTTTTCTGACTTGCAATTATTCGCGTGTTATGAAAAAACTTGAATTTGAATATAACAATTTCAGATATTTTATGCTACAATTCTGTAAATTAATATTTCTTAAGTGATAAATCCTGCATTAAATTTGTAAAAAACAAAAAAATAAAATAAAAGCGAATGCATTTTATGCATTAAAACCGGAGTTTATAATATTGAGTAATTTACCCGAACTTTCAAAATAAATTCGATGCGCAAGCTAGTATTATTTTTCATTTTATTTCGTTTCATAAGAAATAAAAATTTTGATGTTTACTTTAAAAATAGAAAAAAATTATAGAGAAACACCTGTGTGGTTTTATTTTCAGGATTGCGACTGGGGCAGTATTCAGTGGTATCAAAGATTGTGTTCGTCGATTTTACGACCATTGTACGCTCCACGTGTCTACACGTTGCCTATGATTCGTTGTATAAACAAAACTATGGTCCAAGGTCGTAATTATGGCCCCCAGGTGATTGTACGTCGAATATCGACGGGTAGCAAATGTGGAGCAGATCCTCCCATTTTCATTCAAGTGGCGAGGCAAGTAAATATTATGAAGCCATTGGATCTGAGGTTACCGTCTAGAGCTTGGAAGGTAATCAATGCTCAGTTTTTACGAACAATTAATATGAATTCAAGTTCGTCATAGTGAACTGTTGTTTTGAATTTTAGGTAAAATTATTGGGTGAAGGTGCGGATGATGCCGGAGGAGTATTCGATGCCATTATCACGGAGATGTGCGATGAATTGTTGAACGGTAGTGTGAAATTGTTAATTCCGACGCCGAATAATGTCAACGATGTTGGATACAATAGGGATCGGTTTCTTCTTAATCCACATTTGACGAGCGAAGATGATTTATATTTGTTTAGATTTCTAGGTAGAAATATTTCGTCGATTTTGTATTTCGTTGTGGATCTACTGCATTGTTTAACCTGTCGTGCATTTCTCAGGCATTTTATTAGGAGTAGCATTTCGAACGAAAAAACCGTTAGCGTTGCCACTGTCCGTGTTCGTTTGGAAATTACTGATCAAAGAGCCGGTGACTGTTAACGACATCGAAGAAAATGATTCCTTGTTCGTCCAGAGTTTACTGGGTATTAAAAACATTCATGCGTCTGGTGTGAACGAAGCCAATTTCCACGACGTCATTCCCCTCGAATTCTTCGAAAGCACAAGTTGGTCCGGCGACTCGGTGCCAATTTCACCGGACGCCTTGCTGAAACGGCTTACATTTGCTAACCGCCAAGAATACGTGGAGCAGGCGATCAACTTCCGTATACACGAATTGGATCAACAGATTGCGGCCGTTCGTGAAGGCATGTCGTGGATCATTCCGGTCCCACTGCTCACCCTGTTGACGGCCTCACATTTCGAGCAGCTTGTTTGTGGTCTCCCGCAGATAAGCATTCCTTTGCTGAAACGAATAACGAGGTAATGTCTGCGTGAAATTCATGTGGCAAATATATTTCCTTATAAAATTACTTGACTAATGAATTTTCTCCTTGTGCTAGGTATCGGGATGTTGACGAAACGAGTACACTTGTTCAGTGGTTTTGGTCGGTTGTCGAAGATTTCACACCGCAGGAGAAGGTACTCTTTTTGAGATTCATATCTGGTCGATCGAGGTTACCGGCGAATATTGAAGACTTATCACAAAGATTTCAGGTAATAATCGCTTTAGTGAATTCGTAAATTCGTATTTTTACCTGGGTAATTAACTTAAACTATCTGTCACTCACCAGATCCATAGAGAGAGATAAAGATCAGTTCTTTTCTTGATCTTTTTCTTATTTTTATTTTTTAGTTTAGAAACTATGAAGAAATACGGCATGTACATTGGTGAAAATGTAAAATTATGCACTCTAAAAGGTTACAGATTTCAACTAAGGCTTCAAACTTTTCTTTGGGACAACTCGTTTACTAAGAGTAGCGAGCTTTTTTACATAAAATAACTGTCTTTCCTCTCTCACTCACTCCCCCTGTTCCATTTTCCTTGCCGCTCTCATTCTTTCCATCTTCCTCTCATTCCCTCTTTTCCTTTCCCGTCCCTCTCGCTCACCATTTCACCCTGTCTCGTCTGTTTGTTACTCCGTCTCTTTAAAAGAAAATAAACGATTTAATTGACGTGTCAGTGCTCAAAGTTGTCCTCTGGAATTACCAAAAAAATAAATAATTATTGATACGAAATTAGAGACAAGGATACTAGAAGGTACTTTACTAGAAGGTAAAATAATTTTATGTGTCTGTTTTTTAATCAACTGTCTCCACTTGAACTGAAGTAACATTTCTTGAAAACGGGCCTTTGTGCAGTATTATTTTCAGAAAGAGTGCCCTTTGGTATAAGTACTGAGCAGAGTTGGAGTATTTTATCACGAACTCAAGAAACCACCCCTATTCTTCAAGTCACGCGTTTGGCAGACATTATTTCATTTTCAAACTCCCTTTATTTGACTGGCATAGTACTATGTACCAACATTTAAATTTGGAATTTTTAGTTTCCCATATATCAAGAATAGGTAGATGTATAAAATTTTGTAGACTTGTTAATACCAGTTAGAGAAATACTTTGTTTTTTATGTTTGAAAAATTCCAAAATTTTTTTAGAAGAACTAATGGTCAAAATCCACAATTTACCCCCAGAAAAGCAATAGCTTTTTTCACTTTTTCACTTAAATTGTCACATTTGTATAGTGAGACAATTCTTTTGAAGTTTTCACTTATCAGTCATGAAAATCGACTCAGCCACGAGCAGGAAAAGGTTAATAGTCAAAGTGAAAGTGGATCTGTATCGTTAATCAAATGATAGAAAAAAGAGACAATGAATCTGACGATGAATTGAAGTATTTTGTAATCATATCTGTTACTGATTTACTTTTTATACTGAACAGATTTTAATTTAACTAAGCCAATATTCAGTAGAAATTTTATACGATAATTTTCTTTTGAAAGAGAACAATGAATTTTTTTTTAACTCTAAAACCCGAGAAAAATTTAATTTTTACTGCGTTAAAAAGAAATTTCTTTCACTGTATTTTGTTCCAGATTGTCAAAGTAGATCGTGATACGGATGGATTGCCCACCGCCCAGACGTGTTTCTTCCAACTGCGATTACCTAATTACTCGTCAATGGATGTCTTAGAGGAGCGTCTCAAATACGCGATAAATAATTGCCGATCAATAGATTTGGACAACTACATGCTCACGCGTAACATGGATGCCAATTCAGACGAGGAACCTCTGAATTAATAACCTGATCCCGTGAATGTATGTGAAAGATATTCTCGTCAGGTGTGCGTTATATTTCATCGAGAGAAAGTATATAACATAAACCATTGACTATTATCGGATGGATATCGACTGCGAAGGATTTTCTTATATTTTCAGCCAATTTATTTTCTTAAGAAGCGATATTGAATTTGTAATTCGTCAACGCACGATGTTATAGTTTTCTTTTCTTTTATCCTTCTCTCTTTATGAAGAGACTTGATAAAAGTTAATGGATACCAGTTTATTTATCTATGCAGACTGTTCTTTAATGTTACGGACGTATAGTTGATTATAATAGATTAATTTTATTAGTTTCTTTTAACTTACGTCGAAGTAGAGGGAATATATCATACTTTATAGTTTTATGTATTCCGTGCACCGTGAGTTGTTAATGAAATTTTCTGCGTAAAGCAGGACGAAGAGAATTCCTTTTGACAAAACGGTTTATTGTTGGATACCGGAAAAACTGCGTCATTTTTCTAAGTCATTTAATTTAAAGTGAAAAAAAAAAAATTGTTATCAAATTCAGTGTTGTTTCTACGTTTTGTTCGTTTTCTTTTCTTTTTTCCTTTCTTGAAATTTTTTGTTGTAGCCCTTAGGGCCACATTTTCTCTTCAACAGTGTTATCAGTGCAATAAATTTGTTCACGTAACCTTTGTTTGTTTGTATCATTTTACTTTCTCGTATAAATGGGAATGATGGTAAATTAATCTTAAAGTTGATCGTATTCGTGTTTAACTTCTACCTATACTAAACAAACCATGACTGGTGTCTGTTATAACGTAACTTAGTGCTCCGAAAACAGAAATATCAAGATTATGTTCATACCTGAAGTTGTGATTGCGTCGAATGTAAACTTTTATCTCAACCACTTTGTGTTAAATTACTTGGGAAACGATTCGCGCGGGGCCTTGAAGTTGTTAGTACAGCGTGAATTAAACGTCGGTACATTATTACCTTGAATTCGATTTGTTATTGTTCCTTTTTTTCCAATGATTTTCTAACATTTCTATCCCAATGCACGAAGAAAATAAAGAAACATCCTAATAGGAATTTCGATTCATAAAAAAGGTAATATGCAATTCAATTTTGATTATTCGGAAAAAACGTTTTCTGTAAATTCGATGAAGGAATTTTGTAAGACGATTTAATTTGAAGACTGAAACACAAATCTTTAAAAAATAAATTGTATTTAAAAAAAAAAAAAACAAAAAAAAAACTGACTGCATTAATTTAAATAAGTAGTTTTTATAAGTGGATATGCCCAAATTTATGACAATTTTTTCAATCTTTAAATTTTCATTTTCTTCAATTACACCTTTCTAATTTTCAAATGTGAATAGCTTAGCATATTCTCCAGATGGTTAGTATCATTTTGAGCCTACTTTCATTAAAATCTAAAGTAAGACACATGGTTCTGATATCTCCGAAGATAGACATATCAAACATATAACCTCCGTGCGCAGTCGGTAAAAAATGTTTTTTTGATAAAATTTCAACTTTTGAAAGTCATTTTCATAACATTACGGTCTTCGTTTTGAAACAAAATAACTGATTGTATTTTTCAGTTTCAAAAACACCTCACTGGCACATCCTAAAATTCAAATTTTATGTTTTTCTTGCCGAATTTGGATTCTGATGTTTGAAATTTTTTTCGATTTTTTATTCTTTTTAGTTCGTAAAACATGTCATAAATCACCTTTTTAATGCTAAGCTGTAAGTAACTCGAATGTAAAAGAAAAACCTCAAGCCCAGTAATGCTTCACTAGAAAACCCAATTTGTAGAGACAGAGAGAGAAAGAGAAAGAGAGCTTATTTGAAAAAATTGCAAAATAATATCGACAGTAATAGATAATTCATTACTAGTTTTAGGTAAAGAAATTCCAAAGAAGTATCAACAGTTATCCATATCTTTAGCAAAAATATCAATATATCGATGTTTTATCACTGAAAACCACTTTTCCAGAGATTTTCTTCCAATTTTCTTAAGAACTACCGAATCGATGAGCACCAAACTTTCAGAACTTTTCCCATACAATAACTATATCTTTCATAAAAATTTCAGCCCTATCTTTTTGGTAGTTTTCTTAAAATAGTGAACCCAAAATTTTTTTCAATAATTTTTCTTCTCCAATATTTTTGGAAACTACAGAACTAATAGGCACGAAACTTCTAAGGGACTTGCACTTATACAAGGAAAATCTATTATCAGAATTTCAGCCCGATCGCTTTTATCATTTTTTCAGAATCCCAGAAAAACAATTTTTCCAGAATTTTTTTGTTTTCCAACTAACTTTTTTCAGACCTGCTCCAATATGAGAATTATCTCTCATAAAAATTTCAGCCTTATCCACCGGTTAGTTTTCTCATAACAGTGAACATAAAATTTTGGGTGATACATACATCATTACTTTATAAAAAACGTAAAAGCTGTTAATTATTTCACGAAATTATTTCCCCGATATTATATCGCCAATTATTTCCTCAAATTGGATGCGCCTGCACCACTACCCCCACAGACACAAAAAAAAATGTTTGTTGTCTTCTATGAAACAACGAATTCTACAGTGTTACCAGAATCCAGGGCTGGCATAAGACAAAGCGCTGCTCAGGGCTTGTAGTACATATATAAATTTGGTCAAAATGAAAAATGATACTAATTATTTTCTTTCCTCATAAAATGGATAATTTTCATAATCCTCACCCCTAACCCTTTCGTGAGGTTAATTTTAATAGCATGTTTGCAAGCAAATTGGGAAAAAATGAGCTACAAAAGAGGAGCTAAGACACATTCAAAATAAAACCAAGTTTGCAGTATACTTTGTCTAATATTTTTTTATGCTTGGTGGAAAAAGATTAGGATGAAATTTTCAATAGCACTTCTCTGATAACATTTCATTTAATTTTCAATCCTAATTTTTATGTTTGTCTATTTAAAACCTTTTTATCGGATGAACAACTCCGAAGTAACAATGCTAGCGTCTCCACAATGAGAGGCTTGGTATTTGTCCTTTCAATTTTTTCAGCATGAATTTTCTGGGAACATCGGAAAAATTAAACTTTTTTCAGCCTCAGACTTGCATTTTTCTACATTTTTTCTCAATGAAAACGAAAAAGCAAAAGTTTTGAAATAATTTTTGAAAGAAATCCCAAAGTGTTGCGAGAAATTCGTATTCATAATCCATTCTAATAAATATAATGAAATTCATGAGTGCTGGTTTTTTAAAATAAAAAGTGACTGCTAGAACTGACGCAGAAAATTGCACTATTACACAAAATATACGTAGTCGAACTGAGTATCCCACGAGTGATGGTAAATTTCATAATGCTTATCCAAAATAATCAGAGATTTGTAACGAATGATATGTACCTAAGTCTATTTTAGTCTATAGGTATCTAATATATTTTTCTAATGGGAAAATTTTCAGTTCCTGAAATGATCGAAAATCAATATATGTCTACTGTATTACCTATATTTTATGTACTGAATAATAATATTTCGAATAGTTTGGTACATCTATTTTGAGTAATATCTTAATATTCAATAAATATGCTAATCCTTCGTGAAAAACTACCGAAAAAGTCTTAAAGGTCTCCAAATGGTAACTTTTTTTTTATAGAATTCGTTTTCGTGAACAATTAAGTGTGTTGAAAATTTCGAATATTCCCAAGATTTTCTAAAAATGAATAAAACTCCATTTAC
The DNA here is from genome assembly GCA_011428145.1 of Ericerus pela. Lineage (NCBI taxonomy): Eukaryota > Metazoa > Arthropoda > Insecta > Hemiptera > Coccidae > Ericerus > Ericerus pela. Next base: position 131,859 of record WOFM01001237.1, read on the forward strand.
TCAAGTCCTTTGAAAATAATTGTTTTTATATCTGGTTAGATTAGCCCTAATGTATCTCTTTACACAGTGGCGTAACTAAAATATGTCCTTTTGGGGAGTGATCTGCGTGAGTGAACAAAGAAGGATTTTCTATTTAAAATGATCAATTATCAAATGAATATTATTTTGTTTAAATTTAATTCCTAAAGTTTCACGAGAGAAGCAACAGCTAACTAGGTATACGTCTTCATACCCTCTTGCATAAGTGTACTACTGCGTCTCTACATAACCAAAAAATTGTCAAGAAAGCGACCAAAAACCAAAAATTGGTAATAATCATAATAAAATCCACTCTGTTTAGGAAAATTCGGGAGGATAAAGAATTGTTGATACTTGAGGAGTACACAATTAAGGACTTATGGGTTGTATTCCTTTCAAATCAGAAAATATCTAAATGTACATTTTATAATAATCCATACACATATCTATTCCCCCATTCGTAACGAAAACCTACTACAATAACACAGACGCACTGACCCCTGAATTTACTCGTATTTTAATATAAATGGTTTTTTTTCTCTCCATTTTTGACTGAATGTAAATATACTTCCAGGCTATCATCATTCTCACTCTTATATAAAAAAACAACAAACAAAATGCTTCAAAAATGTACAGTCAGACCCACATTCATACAAGTTGTGAGACAATAGGTTTGTTCTGGCATCATCAAAAACTGCGACAATTCATTTTGATAAGATACCATATCTCATTGGCTGATGTTGACAAAATTAACAAATTTGTCAGTTTTTGATGGTACTCAAATAAACTACTTTCAGTTAATCCTGTTTGGTGATTTCTTTTATTAGGCATTCATTATGGAAAGAATGACTTATAACATACTGAAACAAATCAGGGAATGTAAAACAGTTGATCAAATTTTTGAAAAATTAGATACAATCTATGGATCTAAAACTAAAGTAGTTGCCAACATGGCCAAGTCAAAATGGACAGCTTTTAGATTTACTCCAGTTACTCTAGGGGGTAATATTCATGATTTCTCAACTAAATGGGATACATTAGTTCAAGAAGTTCAGAATGCCAGAAAGGAAGTCATAGAGGAAAAGGAATTAGAAACCCTTCAGTGGGCTTTAGGCTACAAACAGACAATTATTAAAATGCAATTTGAGAATTTACCCAATGAGAGACAGAATTTAGAAGTGTTTAAACAAATTTTGAGAGAAGATGGAGATCAAAAAAGCAGGGATAAATTTATTAAGCAACAAATGCAATTATTTCCCCAAAAATTTGAAAACTCGAAATAAAAATGGTCATGGCAATAGCAACACAAATAGCAATAATAATAATAATAATAATAAATAGCAATGCAACAATAATTATAGACAAAGTACAAACTTATCAAATAATGGTAACAATGGCCAGCAATCCCAATCAAATTCTACTAGAAATGGAAATCATAATAATAATAATAATGTCTCCAAGAAAAAATATGATGAAAGGCCCATAAAATTATCATAATGGTAAAAAAATATAAAAATGATGACAGATGGCTACTAAATGCTTTATCGAAAAATAACTCTGATAATAATAATTACACCCCTTTAAATAAAAAAAAAATTATTTGATGGTGGGGTGGAAGTTTGAATTTATCACAATTAACCAATGTTACACAATTTAAAATTCCAGTGTGCTTTAAAAGACATTTTTTTGTCTTCAACTTATATGGGTAATATGAGAATCTGAGTAGAAAATCATTTAAAAATTCAATCAGTAGTAGAACTTTTGGAAGTAGCTACATTATGTACCTGACTTGACCTTAGACATTATGTCACAAAATGAGGTCACAGAATCAGGAGTTTTATACATGGATCAAGGAAAAGACATGGCCAAAATTTATTATATAATAACAGAGGAAGTTTTATTTACTTCGAAGAAATTTGATAGGGTATTCCAGTTTGATTATGAATATCTTCAAACTCCAAAAATTTGCATGCCAGTCACACAAAACTTAAATGATGATTGGGACTTTTTTTCAATGGATCTAACTATTGAAGAGAAAGAAGAGGAAAATTCATAACCACCTGTGGAAAATAATAACAATCAAATACAGCCAAATAATAATGATATGGAAAATGAAAATAATATCCCTGAAAATACAAATTCTCAAGCTAATGTTTCTCAAAGTAATAATGATACTTTGGAAAATAATATAATTGAAAATCAAAATATAAATGAAAATACCCAAATTTTATATAATTTCCAACTAATCATGAAAAATATAACAAAATGAGTACAAAAAAATATTATGGCATTGTAGACTAGTGCATATAAATAGGAAGTATATGAGATTTTTCAAAAAGTTACGCCAGGAATTCTTAAAAACTTTAATTTTAAGGATGATGATTTTACAAACTGTAAAATTTACAAAATTGCAAATAGCCAATGCGTGAGACACAATTCTAGTAGGCACAAACCACAAAGACATTTGGAGTTAATATCATACGATATTATGGGTCCTTTTTCTCCAGTGGTAGTTAATCAAAAATATAAATTAACTTTCATAGACCATTTTAGTAAATATACCTTTGTAATCCCCATAAGTTCAAAAAGTCAGGTTTATAATGAATTTAAAAAAATTTTTAATTCCATGAAAAATAAATTCCCAGAAATCCCAATTAGTTAGATAAGATGTGACAATGCCAAAGAATATACTGCGGAGATTCCTTTGTGATCAAAATTTGAAAAATACATATTCCAAGTTTGTTTCAGGCATAAGTTTGCTAAAACTGATCAGAATTTTACTGGAAAACTTGCATATGGCCAATAATTTTAATCTCTATCCCCTTAATGGACCGATAAGGACTTACGAAGCGACAAAACAAAACTGTAATCTAAAATAAAAATTCACAGCAAAATCACCCGCTTTAGTACTGTCAAACAACTAAGACGTGTTTTCTCAAAATATTTTCTATCTTTCCTTCCTATTCTTTTAATTACAATGTCGCTCTTTACCAAATCCGTTCTTCCCAAATCCATCCAAAACCAAAAATTACGAGAACCCACTGAAAACAAAAATTCTCAGCAACTTTATGAACAGAAAATGGAAATGTACAGAATCGAAAAAGAACTCCTTATGAACACAGTTCTTGTGGAGATGGCATCTCCACTTCCACTGATCATATCTCCTCCCAGGTCACCAGAAGGGTTAGCCCCAACTCGGGAGACCCTAAAGCCGGAACCAACACCAACTACAACCAGGGAACTGATGAAGTTCCTCTTCACGGCACAAAGGGCAATGAACAAAAAGCTTTGATGGCTTCTTCAGTCAGGGGAACCTCAAACTCCCCAATGCTGAGGAAGCCGGAGTTCAAAAGACCACTGCCCCCACACTGCCCCCACACTGCCACCACCACCCCTATGCCTATCCAAAAAATCTTCCATCTCGACATAGGAAAGAAGGCAGCCGTGCCCAGTACCAAGCTCGGGCCAATGCAAGAATATCTTCCTCAGGACAAGGTATTCCACAATTATTATTTTAAGTACATTTTTTTATCTCTGACATGCGTATTTATGCACTTGTACCGGATAAGTTTTTTGTTTTTTTTAAATTAAAAAATATTTTTCGTTAATTAACGAAAAGAGTGATTCCAATGAATGAAATTAAATTTATTAACATGATATTTTCGAAAAGTTGGATTAAATAAAAATTCCATTAATGATTAATTAAAATTTATCTTTTAACTGACGACTGAGGACTGATAGCGTGAGTTTTAAAAATGTTGTGCTCCCAACTTTTCCTCTTCATTCAGTAAGTATAGACTTATATGTACTTTAGCTATAAGGGTCAAAATTCCATTAGGTTAATGTACGTATACTGTCTTGTTCGGAAATAACTAAATATGAAAATCGCTACTTTCTTGTTTCAAAGATAACTTTCGGCGTAAATATGGTATACATGTAGTGTACATTTGAAAAAATTAAACCGGAGACAAAATAATGTTTTCGTCTCTATTTTCAAATTGAGAATATCCGGTCATTATAAGGTATTAGTATATATGAGTTGTTACATCAGAGAAAATTATTTTTGTTCTCGGTTAAAGTAAAATCTTTCCCACTTATTTCGACTTATATATACTTAATTAGCTTCGAATAATGGTGCGATAACGAATTTAATCTAAATAATTATATACGTAAGAGTTTTCCTATAAGATTTTACAATTTCACCACGATTGAGTCAATTATACTTACCCGGTAATTTTTCTGATCGAGACACGTGATCGTAATTTCTATAAAGGTAGGTAATATCGGTTCTTATGGTCGTAAATTTGTTGGTTATTTTTTTCTCTCTCCGTTATTTTAAATTTTATATTCCTCGTCTAACCAATTCTCTTCCTTCCGGAAACACTTTCTCACTATATGTATTTGTCAATTAGTTTTGCAACGCTATGAGACCCCTCAAAAAAAAATCATCTATCCATAAGGTTCCCTCAAAATTTTATCTCTTCAAACTTTCTGATAAGTAGGGAAATTAAATATCTTGATTAGAAAAAAAAAAGTCCCGCTTATTTTCATTCAAGAGAAAGTATAATTTTTGCTGATTTTTAAGAAAAGTTTCAAAACTTTTTTACTTTCTTTAAATCTTTAGATTTTTATGAATTAGTTTAATCTTATAATTTCTTTCTTTTTTTATTCTACCGACTTGAAACTTCAAAGCTCAAGCTTTTGAAAAAAACACCTTTTAACCGACTTCGAAGAAAAAAAGGTTATCTATTCGATCCGTAGATTTTAATTTTGTTGGGATACACGATACCCACATGTTTTTTCATTTTAAGAAGGTTGTCATTCTTCTAAAATATTGAAAAGCCTAAATAAATTTTATTTATTATATGGAAAAAGATAAGATAGAGGAAAGACGTATGTCTCATTTCGCATCATTATTACTGACATACTACGTTGTTACAAGTTATACTCTTATATAAAACCAGAAAAAACATAATCATTTTCTATGTACTATAAGGTCTTCATCAGTAAGGTGAAGCCTATTAATTTTTGGAAAATAACAAAAGATTTTCATTATAGGTTAAGAGAGCTGGAGAAGTGAGTATATTTGAAAACATTTTCAAGACAACATTAAAACTCTATCGCAGGCTCGCAGCAATTTTTTGCTAGAAAACCCAGTTTGCCAATTTTCATCTATAATACCTGTTTAAAAAACAAAAAATATGAATTCCAATTACTTGATAAAATTGTTCAATAATATACCTACATAGTTACCGACGATATATCAATATTTCATTGATAGTTTCAGGTAAAAAATTATAAAAAAACAATCCATAATTATTGATATCTTCAACAAAAATATGTGTTATTGATAAACACCAATTTCCCAGTTTCTGGTTTTCTCCGAAACTGCTGAACCAATAGGCACCAAACTTCTATCAGACCTGGTCTCATACACATAGTATTAAATATAATAGAGGTTGCTCCTCGATCTAAACGATGCAATGAAAAATTACGCCACTTTTGAAAATATTTGTCCCCACTCCTTTAATACCAAATTCAAAATTCCTCGCCACTCATTCAGACCCATGGATATGGCTCTTTACTGCCAGGTATATGCATAGGGGTGATAAGAAATGAACCGCCATTTTGTGTTTTATGTATACCTATACAGTAGAAATTGGCTTCAACAAATTCCAAGGGACTGTGAAATTTGTTTGTTACAGCCAATAGCTGGCTACAATGAACAGGTTGCTGTAACTGGGTTATAGTGGATATTTGGGCATATAAGATAATGTCGGTTGCAAATTTATCAGTACCAATCATCAACAGTTCATATGAGGACAACATTTTTTGCATTCACTGGCCATTGAAATATAATAATAATTATTGTACCTATATTGATTGTCATACATGACAATTTCTAGACGCACAAAAGTGGCCACTGGAATAATATTGGTATTGGATAGAAAAAGTTGTTTGTTATATGAAAAAAATTAAGACAATACAGGGGAATTAATTTATTGTAGCCAGTTTTTCTTAATATAGAAGTAAATGGAGTTCTGTTGGAACCAAGATTTTGTGTGTTGCAGCCGGTTTTTTGATGTATCCAGTGTTTGTTAAAACGATTTCTACTACATAGTAATAATGAACAATGTAAAATTCATGAAAACACGAATAACACAAAATGGCGGCTTATCTGTAATCACTGTCATGCTGATAGGTACTTAGTAATAAAGAGCCTTACCATGGGAAATAATCAAATATTGTTTTTTCAAATAATTTAACTGAATAAATAAATAAAATATAATTATTAATTTAGAAATCACAATCAACTCAAATTTTGTAGATAAAAATGAGATTGAAAATGGTCGATACCGCAAGAATGGAGGATAAATCGTTTTATTTTCTCGTGAAACGGATAATTTTCATCATCTCCACTCCTAATCCTTCTGTGAGGTTAGTTTTACTACTCCTTTTGCAAACAAACTGGGTAAAAATAACCGTGGTTACAGAAATTCTTCTTTGAAAAGATATTGTTTGAGTTTTTACGATCGTTTGAAATGATCCGTTCAACAGCTTATGTAGAGGTGGTGGAAACTGATGCAATTTGAAATAAATAAGCAAGGTTTTTCTAGAGAACCCACTGATAAAAGCTAGGGTGTCATCATTTAAGTATATAATATTATTAGGTAATTGATCAAACTAAAAAAAATTTACTCAAGTTTTCGTAGAATAATTAAAAATTTTTTTTTTTTTAAATTCCTTTTTAGAGTTTTTACGAATTTTGCGGCTCCGGACAGATGACTTGAAATATTATAAAATAGTGGTGGAGCGGCTGCTGTTTCGCCGTAAGGTGCTCATGATAAAGAACTATGCTCAATAAACGACGAAAAACGTATGCAATACTTCACCGAAAAATTTAGTTGTTATTATGATAAGGATAATTGAGGTACTATTTTTTTTTTATGTGCTGCTTGTTTAGTAATACTAATTTTATTCGTACGCGTATACAGCTGGTGATTTACGAATATACCTATCCGAGGTGTTTGTTCATTCAAGTTGATTTCAAATATGTGGAAGAAATATATGTTACCTATCTATGTAAAATGTAGAATACTCTAACGCAGCAATACTTCGCTAGAAAACTCAGTTTGCCAATTTAGGTCTACAATCAACAAATTCCAATTGGCGAAAAAATTGCGAAAAGTAAAATAACCCCTTGCGCCATAAATACGAAAAAGATACTTCAAGCAGCACAGGTGACTTGCTTTTCTTTAGAAATTTTTTTTCCATTTTTTCGGAAACTACGAAATTCAATAAGCACAAAACTTCTACCAGACCTAGTCAAAAAAAAGAAACACATTTCGTAAAATTTTCAACCCCATTCCTTCTGTATTTATGCGATAAAATATACTGATTAAGTATCATGTTTTCAAAATATTTTATGAACACCTCAAAAATCTTCTTTTTTTTTTGTGAAATGAAAAATTATTTCAACTTCTAACTTGTACAATTTTAGGAAATAATTCTGTGGTTTTCTTTCTTATAGTAACAAGAATTGTGGATTATATTAAAAAACAAAAAAAACACTTATAGGTATGAGAAAAAAATATCCCACATTGCAAAACGAAGTATAGTGTAGTTTTCTACGTGCTGGTTACGAAAATATTAACGAAGATTTTATGAATGGGGGCTGGGCGAAAATTGACATTTTTCTGAATTGAGGTTGTTTTTAGGTTAAAACGAGTGGTTTTCTCGATGAAGGCTAGAAAATGAATTTTTCAGGACCATTATCAAAAAAGTAAAGGAGGGAAAATCACACTGAATAGTTAATAATTTTTGAAAAAATTGACTAATCAAAACCAAAATTGGTAGGTCTGGTTCTTGTGTGAGTGGTATTCTTTGCACAAAATTTCGTGACTATTCAAAGAGAGTTGCAACTTTTATTGAGATAACATAAAAAATTAGCACCTCCAATAACCCCAGGGAATGAGCTATAATACAAATAGGAACTAAATTTGGAATCATGTTAGATATATTTCAAATCAATACCTGTACCAAATTGTGTGACCATACCTTGAAAATTACTCTTTTTAGAGCCATTAATCATCCAAAACTGCAATAAAATTGCCGTATTAGACGTACGCAAAGACCAACCGTACCAAAATTGGTAGGTAGGTACTGTTCTTGATCAAAAGCACATATGTATACCAAATTTCATGCCTATCAATTGAAAATTGCTACCTGCATGCTGTTCAATAAAAAATGCATATAAACTGACCTACCGGACGGACTATGCGCCGGATCTAAACCCAAAACAGTATAGAGTTCTTCCTTAGATGAATCCGAATAAATGTTTAAAATTTTGAAACAATCCGATCAAAATTACCTCTGAAAATGGATTCAACTCAAAGGGGGGTGTATAAAAAGAAATGAATTTTCAAAAATAGTACCAAAATGTTCAGAAAAACACGAAACAAAAAATGTTCCTACTCCCACCCTTGGGTCCGAATACTCAGGCGATTTTAATAAGTAGATTTTTTTTTAAATCTACTTAAAAACTTCCCCCATAAGTATACCTTTTGATATTAATATGAAAATCAATACTGTTTGGTTCTCTCTAATTAAATTGTGCAATAAATGATATTTAAATGAATGTTGATTTCATAAGTACCTATCATTAAACCTAATATGAAATTGATTGAAATTAAATGGAAAGTGGAGCGTTTTTGACAGCACATTTAAGGAATTTAAACATTCTTAACAAATAAAACCCCCTAATGTTTTGAGTAGATGTAATAATGCTATGTATTTCAAGGTTGTCAAATTCATGTTAAATTTACCAAAAATTACTTCAGGGAAATATTCAATATGAAGAGATCTACATTGCTTCATTCAAAAATCTTGCATTATTTATTTATAAAATGTGACATTGAAGGCATTTCTGCCAGCAACTGCGTTAGTTGTAATTCCACTTTATAAAAAAATTACTATTATAAAACCTGGAAAACTTGTTTTCAACATTTTAGTTCTATTATGTTTTATGTCCCTACATGCAGTTGGTTTCATTTTTTTTCAAAATCTAATTATTCAGAAGAGAAATCTTGAGAAAATATCTAAAAATCTTTTATGTAAATTTTTGATTACCTATGGATGTCCCAAAATCAATCATTCAATAATTTGTTTCTTATTTAATTCGATCAAGAAGAAGCAGGGTACGATTACACATGGTATTACAAAACTATAGAAATTAGAAAATATTTGAAATGTTGAAGTAGGTATACTATTTACATTCGATTGCAAGGGCAAAAGGTCTACTGAAAAATTTGTTTTCCCCTCTGAACGAAAAAAACTAACTACCTATGCTTATAGGCAATAGAATTTATGTGTACTTTAGTGAATTTTCAACACTAGCCTCGGTATATTTTTTTGAATATTCATTCAAAATTTTCAGCAAAAACGTCAAAAATTTGTACAGTTTATTATTTTGTAAGAATGAATTACATACATTTTTTGATTCTATTCAATCAAAATTTTGAATATTTTCTCGACAGTAGAGTAACCAGAGAGTAATTTTTTTGTGTGGAAATTTTACAAAATATTTTTAAACAATAGCCTCATATAGGTAATCAAAACATTTGGACTGGTTCTAACCCCAAAACCTTCCATTCCTACGTCACTGAATCGTGACCTCCTGAAGGTCAGATAATTATACGAATGCACAGAAAATATAATTATGGAACTTTTTTCTCAGTTTTTCCTCTTTGGATGTAGGTAGGTACCTACGTTGCAAATTATATATCGATATCTTCATGGGAAATTAGATATTTTTGTAAACATCGGCTTTTATATACTGATTACCCTTTCCTGTATATCAGAGACGAATTAAAGAAATAGATTACGAGGCAGAATTTCAGTAGGACACAAATCAGATTTAGATGCCCAGTAGGACACAAATTTAGATTGGTGAGTGTGAAACGGTGTTCTATCAAGAATCTTCCAAACAGTGGTCAGTCGTATGGCTCCCCTCTTGGAGAGTCCTAATACGGCCCCCCAGAAGATTTGATAAAGAAACAAAAGAGGAGATAAAGGAAAAATAAAATTAGTGTGTCATAGGACACGTGGTGGAAGTAAAACTTCAAAATATGAGAAATCAAAATTTGGACTCCTTTTGAAGTTCGTAGGTGATGAAAAAATAGTTGAATGAAGAAATGAACATCAAACTTGAAATCAGCGCTTCAAAAAACATATTAGTTGATGTATCTCACAATAGTATACGAGAAGTCAAAATTTGGCCCACTTTTGAAGCTTCTAGTGAAGAAAAGTTAAAGTGACATTTGTGAATATGGACTTTAGTCTGCACTCTGCACATCAGTGGCAGATCCAGGAGAAAATGAGGAAATTTTCTCCCAAATGCCACAAAAAAATATAGAAAAAAAATAAAAATAAAGGGAAAAAATGACATCAAGCACAGAAGTAAGACTGATAAAAACTGTAAAAAAATTAATTGAGAAAAACAAAAAAAGATCAACTCCCCAAAAATTTTTCTGGAAATGCCAATGCTGCACACGCATACAACCACACTCATACACATACCTAAATACACTTTTGTTTTCTTTCTTTTCTTCTTCATTGTACTAAAAATAGCATCAAAATTGTGCCAAAAATCCTTCACATTTTCATTTTTTACTCCCAAAGTGAGATAAAAATGTGTACCATATTAAAAATCAATTTGCAAAAATGAATGGAACTAAATATTTTAAAAAATTGATTTGATTTGCTATTTAAAAAAAAAAAGTATTTTAATATTATTTTAGCTATGAAATTTGGCCTATAAATCAGTGGTATTCAACATGGGCATATTCAAGGAGGCTGAAAGGCCTAAGCCTCCCTTAACTTCCAAAATCAAATAAAAACATTCAAACGGAATTACTTGCAATTTCTTGTAAGTAATGTACGAGAACCAAACTGTGACTGACTAATCAAACAATTTTATTACATTGATGTCATGATTTGGTACATGAACCTGTCTGTCATTTCTTATCTTGACAAGAAATGAGGAACAGCCCTTATATACAGACGTAAGTATTTATTACATATGTGTGTATGTGTGTGTGTATATAAGCCCCTATATGAACTATCCAAACTGGCTCTAAAATTACCAGTGTTTGGCCAGGTTTTAACTTACCCATATGTGTGTACATATGAAGTGGCAGAACATGTAGTTAATATGCGTTGATTACCTTCTTGTGTGAATATTCTTTCATAACAGTATTCCACAACCACACTTCTCCACTATTTTTTTTTTTTTGGAGAGGTGTTCTGGGAAATATTTATATGGGCCACCTTAACTAAAATCCTGCCTATGCCCATGGTCTTCAATCTTTTTGTATTCACAGGCTGAAATAAATTTTTGGAGAAGGCCGAGGGCCACAAAATAATAAAGGTAAAAAAAATTCATCAGCATCTGTGCCTTATGCAAGATTCACCGCTGTGAAGGGGACTTACAAATGGAGAAAATAATAATTTTACAAGAAAACCGAGTTAAAAAAATTTTTTAGGTTTTTTTTTTGTGTTGAAAAATAGTTTACTTATTTTTATCTTTTTGGAGCCTTATAAGCGAGGTTTGACATCCTAAACCTCCTCACCATGGATATGGTCATATGATCATCATTATAAAAATTTGAAGTTTAATCACAAGCTTTTGATTTTAAATTTAAATTTCAAAACCCTGAAGGCCTAAAGGTAATAAAAATGTATCACTAGGTACCTGTTAAAAATTTGAAAGTTTAATATTTCCCTATTTGTAAATTCCTTCACAGAAGAAAATAGCCCATGTGCCACAGGTTGAAGACTAGTGCCATAAATGAAGACATAAAAGTTACAAAAATCATTAAAAATTGAATGGGTTAATTCCTGATGATTTACTTTTATATGGTCTTTCCGCATTCTAGATGACTTATTTTTTCCAGGAGGAGCATTTCATACTCATATTAATTTATACTTTTTTAGACAAATAGACATCAGCAATTCAACATTCGAATAGAAAACTTCCTTTTTTCTAAAATTCGAATTCTGAATTTCCAATTCGATATTTTTTCACCAACTCTGCTCTAAAAAGATCGATTTGTCAAAAAAATCTGGTTCAGAAATATCGATTTTAATATCTATTCTAAATATCTTTACTGCGCATCAACCGTGGTGTGCATTTTCCAAAAGTGTCAAATTTTGTAATGGCTGCCATTTGAAAACCAGTTCACTGACTTCGTTCAAATTCAATATCAAACCAGTCCCTAATAGTCTCCAACTGCCATAAATATGTCAAGCCAAAATCATTTAATGTGCGGGAGTTATCGTAATGAGAACATGGTAGGCTTGCAACACTTTGAGAACCCCTCCATCCAAAATTAGCAGATAAATTTTAAAAATTTTAACACAAATGTGTGGCCCATGAAAGCTTTTCATAGCTATAGGTTGAACAGCTGAGGCTCCACAGACTCCCAAAATGTGGAAAAATATATAATATTATATATTGTGTACAGAAGAATTTGCGTGATCTACAACTCATGATCGGTGCTTTTCCATAAGTTCCACCCTCAGATCCAGTCATTGTATTGAATGCAATTTGGAAAATATACAAAGTATATTTTTTTGCTGTAAAGCTGCTGACTCCAAGGTTTCCTATATTCCTTTCATCTCTAATGAGAAGATACGGTATTGAGAAAATTTCACCACTTAAATTTAGGGTTGACATCAATGTCAACATACAAGTTTGGCTAAAAAAGTAAATTGAAATCAGACGATTGAACGCAAGAAGAATCCTGCTCTTTCACCTTACAGACGTTCTTTCTCCTGGTATTACTCCATGTAATCCAATTTTATATTTTTCATTTTCAGGTACATTCTAGGTCTTTAGCATAGAAGCGGCAATTTTTACCACACCAAAAAGATGTCGCCCATAAGCAATACAAAGGATGAGTTAATCGTTGCCAAGATATGCTCAATGGTTAGTCTGACTATAACCAGTTTCATCGCCGGCATACTTCCCATCAAGCTGGGAGCCATGTTCTTCAAAAACTCAGACAAAACAAAAATCACCTCGTTTGAGAGGGTTATGTCGTTTCTTTTGTACTTTGGCGCTGGCGTTCTTTTGTGCACCATCTTTTTGCATCTAATGCCAGACTTGCGACAAGAAATGGCCCAGCTTAATTCAAATGCACTGTCTGACTTTCCACTCTCAATTCCGGACCTGCTTGTGTGTTGTGGTTTCCTCTTCATCTACTCCATCGAGCAGATTGTACACTCATATTTGGTCCACAAGGAGACACCAACAGCGCATCAATCAAAACTGGTCCAAGCTGAGAACAATTTTGAGTTGCACAACCAGCCAAACCAGTGCATTAGCTCGCTCAAACCTGCCACCAGCTCGGCTGAGATAGCCATAATGGGCTGCAAAGGCATTGAAAATAAGGAGGATATTATTCCAGCCAGCATTGCTGGGTGCTGCGAGCATAAGCACATAAAAAGTGGTCCCTGTGACCACAAGAATTACCATGCTTGTGAAAATAACAGATGCGCCACAGACGAGGAGCTTGGATCGTATGCGACCATTGTTGGGAAAGATCTGCAGCATCACCAGCATTACAACCACCATATTCCAGATATTTCTCATTCCATCGGCTCGGCTGCGCTGATTGTTATGGCATTAAGTCTGCACGAGATTTTTGAAGGAGTGGCCGTTGGCCTGGGAGACAAGTCGTCGACAGTGTGGTATTTGCTGGCAGCCATCAGTTGCCACAAAATGGTTCTGGCCACATTTATTGGACTTCAGCTGTTGGCCACAAAGACCAAGTTGCTTGTGTCTTATATTTTAATAACGATATACTCGTTTACATCACCATTGGGCATTCTTGTTGGACTGCTGGTGTCATTGTGCTCCGACCAAAATGAGCATGATGGATTGCTGTCAGTCATTTTGCAGGGAATTGCCACCGGTACGCTGCTCTATGTCGTGTTTTTTGAGATATATTTCAAAAATGAGAAAATCAATCGTCTTAGTGGACTATTGAAAGCATTTTCGTCAGTATTTGGATTTGTGTTTATGGCTGTCTTACAAGTGCGCTTGTCAGAATAACGTAAGTTCTTGAGTTTTTGACTAGCAAAATATTATTGAAGCTCACTTGAAAGTAAACCACAGTGAATTCATTGTTGCATAGATGCGAGCATTTAGAAGTTCTCTTGAAAATAAGGCACACTGATGAATGGAATGAGGAGGGCACAATTCCTTTTCAAAAAATTTTGTCTTTAAAATAGTTCATCAGAATTTTAAACAGAAATTTTTAGGATATCACCTCTACTATCCGTTTCTCAAACTTTAATTCTGGATCCCTTAAAATCAATGGTAACGCATTCCGCAGCTAAAATCATAATCAAATTAGGATATGGTTCTCAAGTTTCCATTTTTCCTCTTTTGGAAGAGTACTAGTTTTCTAAAGAGGACATTCATTTTTTCAAAACAAAAAAGAAAAAACTACCATAACAAGTCACTAAAAAATGTAGTTTTTTTAACCAAGAAGAAAAACTAATTAAAATATAAATAAATAAATAAATAATTAAATAAATACAATAAATACAATGTAAAAATTAAAATATCAAAATTATTTGCTAGAATTCTGAGTGAAAATTATCTTTAATGAAGTGTCAAGGAAATTCATTGAAAATAAATATTGTATTTTGAAGTTATAAAATACAAACCTAAGTTATTGAATAACTGCTTACAGTGGGGTACCAAGGATTTTATTATGAGGAAATTGGACGTGAAAAAATTTTTCACCTCTCCCCATTGGGGAATTTCAAGAATTTTATTTTCCAAAAGAGAAGGACCACAGATGGTTTTTGGTCAACTTTATGAGTGGACCAAAAAAATTGAATTAAAAATGTCAACTTTCATCTCCCAAGTGAGAGCAGTATGGAAATTTATTTTGGATGGGGGAAGAATTCATAAATGAAAAAAATAATTTCGCAAGCTGAGCGATTGAAAATATTTTCTGTGTATTTTGGGATCTGAATTTCTGATTTTTGTGCCAATCTTCATTATCAGTCATGAAGTTAAAAATCATAATGGTATCACTCCAAGAAATTCTGTTTTTAAAAAATCTGAAGGGGAATTTATCTTCCAAATCCTTCTGACTATATGACAGATTGCTTTGCAAATAAAATAACAGCAATTGCCTGCTTTCCAACCAACTTTGTTGGTTCATCTAGAATTTATCTTCTCTTCTTGGTAACAATTTGGGATTTTTTCAAATCATTCTACGGAAGAACCACTCAGCCGACTGAAACTAAATCTTGCAGAATTTTAGAATATATAATATATTCAATTTCAATACTGTGGGATCATGGATCCGCTCAAAAATTTTTAATTACAGACGTAGTCACTAGTTATATTCTGTTCACTAGTATAATTTACCTGGCCAGTAAATTATCAAGTTTATTCCTACACAGAAGAAAATTATGGCGAATATTATCGAGGATATAACATGTTCCTAGATATATCATTGTATTTAACTGGTAATGTCATTTCCCCCAAACAATGTCTTTCTGTTGCTTATCTTTGTAGAGGCAAGCTTGTTTTGGTTCATTTAGCCATGCCACAGTCTGTTTTTAATCGGCAACTGGTAATAATCACATTAGTTACAAAATGTTCAAGTTCAAATGAGAGTTTATAAAGTAATTTGCTGATTGCAAAAAAACATACCTGATTAGGTTTTGGTAACATCTGAGGGTTAACGGATCCTTAACATCATTTTGGGGAACCACGTGTTGGTGAGAACAATCAACATCAGATGTAATAAGTGGATTTGAACATCAACAAAGAGTTTAGTTATTTATACAAATATGTTTCATGTAAGTTACTCTTCCTATATACAATAGTGTGAAATGAGATGACTTAGACTCTGGCATTCTACACATGTTAAATATCCCTCTATTAGACAGTGACAGATAAGTTAGGCTAGGAGCCTTGTGGGCTGGTGTTAGAATGTGAACTTGCTTCTTAAGCTTTCCCCTATGGTGTATGACGTTTATTGTTGCTGTGAATTACTGGTCATATACTTCACAACCTTTACGATACCTTCTGTACCTTTATTTCCTCGAGTATATGTTGGCTACCCGTATTTTCAGATGCCACAATACCAAATTTTGTGATTATTGGTTGAAAATTATGCATTTTAGAACCATCTAAGCTCTAAAAATGCAACATGATAGGATGTACCTGATGCCCTACCTGACTGATCTGTACCAAAAACAATAGGCCTCATCTTCGTCTAAATTTGAATAAGGGTACCAAATTTAAAAAATATATATTGGATAAAGCAACGTATACCGAGTTCAACAGAAGTGTGTATACAGGGTTATTCATTTCATCACACACCATAAGAGAAATACATTATTGTTTGTGATGAAATGAATATGCTATGTTATGGCCATATAAATGAGATTAAATCATACACCATATTAGATACAAAAAGAAAACAAACATACTTAAGCAAAATGGTATAATTGTGATTCATAAGATACAAAATTATAGAAATTTTTCAAAATGACTACCTTCTGTTAAAACATAATAATCTAGGCCATCGATAAATTCAGCTTGTATCGGCTCTAATTGAGTAAAGGAAATATCAGACCACCAATCGTTTATGGCAGTGCGGAGTCCTTCTACAGCCGAAATATAGTCCATATTTGTATAATGCAGATCACAAACCCATGAAAAAAAATCCAAAAGTTTTAAATCAGGGGACCTGGGTGGCCATACTAGTGGTTTGTCGTAAGTTCCAATAATTTTTTTTTGAAAACAATTTTGGAGGAATTCCTTTTTCAAATAGAGCAGGTGCATGCTTAATTTATTGACTGCCTAGGTTATATTTTGTATCTGGTGAATCACAATCACACCCTTTTGCTTAAGTATGTTTGTTTCCTTTTTGTATCTAATATGGTGCATGATTTGGTCCCATTTATATGGCTATAACATAGCTTATTCATTTCGTCACGCACCATAATGTATTTTCCCTATAGTGTGTGATGAAATGAATAACCCTGTATACAGGATTTACCAGTTTTGATTGCTGTCTCGGAAGCTGCTTATAGGATTTGGTGAAACAAACAAAAAAGTTATGTATAAAAAGTTGCATACTTGAAAATTGAAGGGACTACAGAGATATTAAAGTCTCAAAAGTACACTATTTTCTTCACATGTAGAGAAGAAAACGATTAGTGAAATAATAATTTCAGTTATGCTAAGTTGAAGTACAGACATGGATGAATAAAAAATGTTCTTATCTTCTTTTGTCTATTCTCAAAATTGAAAGAGTAGAATCTTCATGAAAATGTGAAAAACATGATTTTTGTGAAAAGGCTAAAAAACCCATTTTTTTGTCCATCAAGTACAACTTAATTAATAACTCTATACTTTCATTCATTATGTAGACTTGGAATACATAATAAGACCAATCTTTTTTGTGATCAAAGCTATAATTAAAAAGTTATTCTGCATTAAAATTCTAAAAATACTAATTTTTCTTAGAAAATTAAAAAAAAAAAATTTATGATGAGACAAAAATTTTTTAAATTATTGTTGCTCTTTAGGTTATTAGGTTAGGTAATTTTTGTTGCTGTTAGTTTTTCTAACATTTTTAACTAACTAATCGTTTCTAACATTTAAATTTATAATTGAATGAAATTGTTTTTTCTTTAAATAAGTGTTTATGTGAAAATTTCTTAATTTATAAACTTTGAAGCCTTAACACTTCTTTAATTTTAAAAGTATTAAAATTTTACAAGAATACTTTTTTGTTCATCTTATTAAATTACATCATCTTCCATCACTCGATCCTCCAAATTTTTGATATAAAGAAAAATAGAAATATTTTTCCTTCATTTCTTATTTTCCTGAGAATTAATTTTCTACTGGAACTATGCTTGGTAATTCCTTTCACAAATAATAATTAGTTTATTATAAATTAAATAGTGCCATAGGAAGATTTTTTTGAACTCTCATTTATTTCAATTTTTGATTAGGTATTTAAAAACAAAAATTCATACTAACTCATTCTCCATGTTCTTTGGCATTCTCTGGCTTTTTTACATTGATATTATTCAGTAGTGAACTTTCCTGTGTTTCTGGTTTGAAAACATTTCTCTGTTACCATGGAATGAGGAAAAATGGTATAATTGTTTTATTTGGCTTGAGGCACTCACAACAATCTGTAAATCAATCGCAGTACCTTTTCCTGACTACTACACTGTGTCAACATAAACCATGACCATTGGATTAATTTTTACCATACAAATAGTGTATATTTGTATAGTCACGGATGAAATAAGTTTTCCCCATTTGGGGGTCAGTCACAGTTTATGTTAACACAGTGGAGTAGTCAGGAAAAGGTACTGCGATTGATTTACAGATTGTTGTGAGTGCCTCAAGCCAAATAAAACAGTTATACCTTTTTTTCCCATTCCATGGTAACAGAAAAATGTTTTCAAACCAGAAACACAGTAAAGTTCACTGCTGAAAAATATCAATGTAAAAAAGCCAGAGAATGCCAAAGAACATGGAGAATGAGTTAGTACAAATTTTTGTTTTTAAATACATAATCAAAAATTGAAATAAATGAGAGTTCAAAAAAATCTTCCTATGGCACTATTTAATTTATAATAAACTAATTATTATTTGTGAAAGAAATTACCAAGCATAGTTCCAGTAGTAAATTAATTCTCAGGAAAATAAGAAATGAAGGAAAAATATTTCTATTTTTCTTTACATCAAAAATTTGGAGGATCGAGTGATGGAAGATGATGTAATTTAATAAGATGAACAAAAAAGTATTCTTGTAAAATTTTAATACTTTTAAAATTAAAGAAGTGTTAAGGCTTCAAAGTTTATAAATTAAGAAATTTTCACATAAACACTTATTTAAAGAAAAAACAATTTCATTCAATTATAAATTTAAATGTTAGAAACGATTAGTTGGTTAAAAATGCAAGAAAAACTAACAGCAACAAAAATTACCTAACCTAATAACCTAAAGAGCAACAATAATTTAAAAAATTTTTGTCTCATCATAATTTTTTTTTTTTTTAATTTTCTGAGAAAAATTAGTATTTTTAGAATTTTAATGCAGAATAACTTTTTAATTATAGCTTTGATCACAAAAAAGGTTATACAACTTTTTATTGGTCTTATTATGTATTCCAAGTCTACATAATGAATGAAAGTATAGAGTTATTAATTAAGTTGTACTTGATGGACAAAAAAAATGGGTTTTTTAGCCTTTTCACAAAAATCATGTTTTTCACATTTTCATGAAGATTCTACTCTTTCAATTTTGAGAATAGACAAAAGAAGATAAGAACATTTTTTATTCATCCATGTCTGTACTTCAACTTAGCATAACTGAAATTATTATTTCACTAATCGTTTTCTTCTCTACATGTGAAGAAAATAGTGTACTTTTGAGACTTTAATATCTCTGTAGTCCCTTCAATTTTCAAGTATGCAACTTTTTATACATAACTTTTTTGTTTGTTTCACCAAATTCTATATGCAGCTTCCGAGACAGCAATCGAAACTCGGACTCCCTGTATATACGTACGAATTTCTGCTAATAGTGTCAAAAGTTCCCTAGGGTCTTGAGACGAAAAATGAACCTACCCTCATCTCTAAGTCTTGAAATAAAATTTATTTTAATATGTAGATAAAAATACGCGTTAAGTATCTATGGATCTGCGAAAATTAAATAGTCCACTTGAAGAGAGAAATACGTAGTATTTTATCTACTTATGCAGGGTGTCTTAGCAATCTATTGCTAAACTCCTGTGGTTAATGGTATATTTACTTCATGAAATAACACGTAATACAGTTGTAATACAATGTAATACCGACGTAAAACGATAAATACTCTACATTCTGTGCATATATGTACACAAAGTTGCGTAGCAGTTTTTCCGAGGTCCTTTTGTGTAAATAAAGAAAAGTAACGCCGTTTTAGTTTTTTCCCAACATTTCTTTTAGTTTCAGGATTATTATCATTGATATATGTCTGTGAAAATCTTAATGTAAACGTAGAAAATTACCAGATGATATTTTTAAGTATTATATAGGCCCATAGGTAACATCAGAATTTAGTTGAAATTGAGAAATATCTTCGCCCTATGTTTCGGTGAAAACTAAGAAAAAGTTTTGAGAAAAAATTATTGCCAAATTCGCGTTATAGGTTGAAACTTGGAAATTTCTAAATTCCTTATTTTGGTGCTAACGAGGTCAATATGCTGTTCATTGAGAAACGTAATTCGATGTTCCAATATGAGTTTCGATTTACTTTTATAACTTACCGAATAAATAATAATTGACCTTATGAGTAGGGT
This sequence comes from Ericerus pela, assembly GCA_011428145.1. NCBI lineage: Eukaryota > Metazoa > Arthropoda > Insecta > Hemiptera > Coccidae > Ericerus > Ericerus pela. Next base: position 152,283 of record WOFM01001237.1, read on the forward strand.
CACAGGAAAGTTTAGAGATGGGTGCAGTCAAAAACAATAATATGAAAAATTTGAATTAAATCCGTCAAAAATGTATGTAAGCATCAGTATAACTACATAATTATATGCAACACTCAGAATAAATTGAAATTTAATAATCACTTCAAATCAAAAGCTTCTCAAAGAGGAACAAAGTAACCATTTAATAAAAAAAAATCAAGTACAAATTTTAATCCACCTTTAGAGAAAAATTGGTAACTTTAAGTAAGGTGTACTTTAATGAGATGAAAGTTGAGAATTGAAAAAAAAAAGGTTTCAACACAGAAAAGGAACATACTATTCAATTTGTCTTTACATTACTCAATTATCAACTCTATTATTCAGGCCTGATGAAAGAGGAGGGGATGGAGGACCCCCCAGATCCGGGATTTTTAGGGGCCAAGCATTCTCATAAAAATAAATAAATAAATAGATTTTCATGGAAAATCTACTGAAAAAACATTTAAAAAATGTTTTTGGTCGCTCCACTTGCTAAGGAGCCTTTCCCAGGGTTATAAAATACTAAGTTGTGGCGATGGGTGGTCAATGACAAACGAGTGTGTAGTGTGTACTACACCCTCGTTGACCACCTAGGGGGCCAGTTGATTTTATCCACGAACTACTTTTTTACGCTCACGGCTATATATTTCATCTACGTAGCTATACCTTCATACTGGGCCTGGCCCACACACTACAGTATTGAACACATACACACTTCCTGGTATTTGTGTGGTGCTGTGTATATATCTATACGCACACCCACAAGTGGTGACCTCTCAACGTGGTAAGTATTTTATTTTTGTTGTGGATGTTTTACTGTCGACAGGGGTAGGAACTGTCACCTCCTTCCACCACTTCCAACAGTAGCTTGGAAACAACAACCAATCAGCTTTGATCAGCTGATTGGCCCAACCACACCCCTTCTTCAAACATTGGTGTACCTGCCAACAACCAAAGAAATAAATCAATCGGCTCTCGACAGCTCTTGACAGCCGACGGAGAAGGTTCTCCTCCTCCTCCACTTCCCTTGTTGCTTGTCGGTACTTAAGTCTGACTGCCGATGGAGAAGGTTCTCCTTCTCCTTCCCTTTCTCTTTCCCTATTTTTTCACCTTTCCCTCTCCTCTTCCCAGGCTCATCGTCAGTACGTAAGTACCGACCAGCCACCAACTGGAAATACAAACAGTTGGTACCCTGCTGCCGGTGAAAAAAGTGTTTACTTAACCTCTTTTTGCCCTAACTGCCAACACGGCTTCCAAATTAGGCCCGTTGTCTCCAGACAACTTGGTTCTACCACTGACGCCTGCAAAGGTTCTAGTCAGCAATTCTTTCGAGAGGATTGAGAACTAACCCAATCATCTGACTGCTGTCCACTCAATGTCACATACCAGTATGTGTTTGTCGAATGTACCGATGAACCCGCCAGTCCCGCAGTCATCTACACTTGTCAACTTTGGCCCACTCCTTGACAGCTAGCTCCCAAGCAAAGAGCTTTCTATCAGCCAGCACCAGCCAGTTGAAAGCTCTGGGCAGAGGCTCTCATCTATCCTCGATAGGCAATCGCACTGGCCTGAAGCAAATTCTGACGCAATTGGCTGTACTACAGCGTCCTCAACACAAGCCAATCCTCCCTGGTTACTCACAGGCCTTCCACTTTTCAATGCCAAGAATGTGCACCTCTGGCTACAGCAGATTGAGAATCTTGCTCGAGCCAGTGGCAATACCAGCAAATCTCAGTTCTACTTAGTGATCTCTGGCCAACCCAAGTAGCAAATGCTGTGTCAGAATTACTATAAAGTTCCAATGATTTTCTTCACACTTGGTCAACCTCCGTAATTAGATCCAACAGGAATTTTCCCCATCCTCCAACACCCAAATTAGAACCCTGTTGGAAAACACACATTGTCTACCTTCCGAGAGGCCTTTGGCGTACCATCTCCGCCTTGTCACCTTAAATGAAGGAAGAGTAAATGACGATGTTCCCTACAACCTTCTATTCCAATCCCTCCCAGTCAACATTAAACAGACATTGGCCATGACCAAGTCCTCAACCTGTCAACAGGCAGCGCTCTTAGCTGACAAGGCAACAGCTCTCGAGCAAACCTTTCCATCGACAACCCCTGCCAATAGCACCACCATCTCCGTTATTGCAAATCCCACAGCATTCCAGTCAACACCCCAATGGCTAATTCTTTGGAATTAGCCACCATCACCTAACTGCTTCAACAGCTCTTGGATGGTAAATAGGTGAGTGCTGTTAACTCCCCCCAAAACCCCGCCCATTTCCCAAACATTGACGTTTGTGTTTCCACGAAGGTAGGTTCAGAGATAGATCACGCTCTCGAGACTCTAGCTCCAGTCATTCGAAACCACTGACAATGCTACGAGTCATCAATGGTAAAAGACTTGTAAATACCCACTCTCCCTCCCAGTCTCATGAAGGCCACTGTTGGTACCATCAACAGTTTGGGAGAAAATCGCGCAACTACTCTGACCCTCCATATTCATGGAAGCCCTACCCAATTGGGAAACAAATAAACAAGTCAGTCAAGATCGCATTCCCATTCATTTTCACCTCAGTCCGTCTATTTGTAGAAGATCTGCTTAGTGAGCATCACTTCCTTGTCAACACAGGCGTGGAGATATCAGCCATACCTCCAACTGCCAAAGACTGGAAATGCAGCACTAAGCTCCAAATCTATGCTGTGAATCAAACTCCAATTAGTACTTACAGAGTTAAGCTGATGCAGGTAGATTTTGGCCTTCGAGGCAAATTCAAGTGGGCCTTTATCATTGCCATTATTGCTGTTCCCATTATCGGAGCAGACTTCCTCAGCCATTACTAACTGCTTCCCGATATCAGAGATCACCTATTTGATAAGACCACTGGACTAGCTGTAGTAGGAAAACTTCGCCCAATCGACTATCCTCAGAAATATGTTTGACCATTGCCCACTCCAATAGTCGATTCCAAAAAATCTTCGACAAATTTCCCGGTGTAACTGGTAAAGAAGGCTTACACCCGAGGATTTCCCCCTCCAAAGTCACCAACGATATCGAAACTATAGGTCGACGGGTGTTTTGCAATGCCCATTGTCTACATCTAGAGAAGTTATTTTTTTGTATTGATTACTGAGCTTGCACATATATATTTGTACACGTCTGTTTATGTTCTGTGATGTTTGATAATATCACAGGTTTGGGGGGAGGTGTTGATATACACTTCCGTGTGGCAAACCTGCGCGCTCATTTCAGTATTACCAACTGTTAATTTTATGAAAATTAAATGTCCCTCGATTATACCCATCTTACTAGTTGTACCTAATCATTGTCACCACCTGTACCTCTAGATTTACTTAAGTTCGATTATTATCACACGATGTGCAGCTCATTATTTAGTTGAATATACACTTGTGAATTTGAAATTTGTCTCCAACTGAACGCCTAATATGGCGGTACATAATAAAGTGGTGAAACTAAAACTTCGTTTTTTAATACAATTTTGTTCGAATAGTGAGCCAAATTCAATACAATCTCTGCCATTACCTCTCCCTGTGTTGTGCCATACGATGAAATGGCTCTTTGCCAACAACACAATCCCCAACTTGCCTAATACCTAGGAGATCCCAATTCTGCCCTTATCCTAGAATGGTTTAGAGTACCCAAACACAAGTTACTTTTAACATGCAACACATCCACAGGGAAAAAACAACCCTTTGTACCCTCCAAATATCGAAGAACAATTTTTAATTCAATTCACAGGCTCTCGCACCCAAGAGGTTGGACTACTGCACGACTGATTGGTAATCAATTCATTTGGCCTGGCCTACAATCTGACTGCTTAAATTGGTTGAGAGAGTGCACCTCATGCCAACAAGCTAAAATTGGTAGACCCACCAAAGCCCCTCACCAAGCTTTCCACCCCACCAATTGCTTAAAGCATGTGCACATCGATATTGTGTATCTGTTGCCAACGGTTAGCAGTCCTCGTCATTGTCTGACAATCATGACGATGGATATTTCCACAGATTGAGTGGCAACATTCTTCGTCCAACACTAGGTGCCCTCCTTCGGTGTCCCCAAAACCATAAAGATGGACCAGGGACACTAGTTCAAAAACACGCTATTCACCTGGGTTGCACGCCAGTTAGGAATCCACAACATTTCAACTACAGCGTATCACTTTTAATTGAATGGCAAAATAAAGTGCTGGCATCGAACTCTAAAAGCCACCATCATAGCCCGCAAAAATTCTAAAAATTTACGTGGAGAATGGGCAGCCAATTTGCCACTCATTCTTCTCAGCCTATGCTAGACAGTCATCTCCAACCACGGCGTATCTTCTACCCAACTCCTTTATAGTGAAGAGCTCCGTCTCCCAGCTGACTTCTTCAAAAACAGCCCACCGAATGTCTTCACCCTCATTGACAGCACCAATCTCACCCAACACATTTCCAAAAGTGCGAATACATTCAATCAACTTACATGCACACACAGTGATACTCCCTCATATGTCCCAGCTGAATTGAAAACAGCTCCAAACATATGGCTATGTGTTGATACACCTTGTAAGGCACTCGATCCACCGTACTCTGGCCCATACAACGTCCTCAATTGTATGGATAAATAGTTTGAGATTGACATACAAGGACTACATACACGCATATCAATCTATCGCCTAAAGTTAGCCTACGTTTATACAGACGCAGAAGCCGACACAGATGACTCAACTTCCGTCGATGATCCTTTGGGACTGATAGTTGATATGCTATCTGATGTTGTCATACATAAAAACAACAACTAACCCCCAAATGCCTCACACACACCTTCAATATCGTCTACCAACATAGACAACAGGCGTGATTCTTCTCCAATTGTAATTACACCCGATCAAAATAAAGAGTCGCCCTCTGAAGAGTTAATAATGGAAATTACAGAATTGCACCTTATCGGACCATGTCGTAGTCAAACAGCTGATTGTACGCTCAATGATGAACTGATTGTGATTCCCCCTTCTCTCCCACACTTGTCTGAGTCGACTCACACAACCAACGACAAGTCAAGTGTTGTAGACAACGACGCATTACAAAAATTGTTTCGTGGCACCACCCAGTCACTTAAATACGACGCGTCTTCTTCCTCTGAAGAAGAACTGGCCCCGCCTACAAAACAAACTTGTAATGTTAATATGCAATAACAGCTGCCACAACCTCGCCTATGTTCGTGTTTACAAGACGAAAATGAATGGCAGTTATGGTCAAGGAAATGGGTGAAGTTCGTGTTTTAGAAACTCTCCTTTCTCTTGTCGCACTCAGCATTTATATACTCTTCATCATACGCTGTCAAACAGCTGCTTTTAATGAAATTTAGCGGGGTGTAATAGACTGGCAAAATGTCCCAAGAGCGTCTTTCTCCAAGCATTTTTGATTTCTCTGAAGACAAAGAAACAGCCCTTTTAAGGGCTACACCACAACCATAGGGTGGTACCAGCAGTGCCCCGTTGTCTCCTTGTGTAGAGGACCACTGCTCTCCTTCCCTGACCTTCTCTCCTCCAATGTCACCTACAGACATTGACCCTTATACCTCCACGGCTACTGCCACCACTCAGCCAGTGAAGCAGACATCGCCGGTGTCCTCCTTGTCCAACCAAGTATCGGCATCATCTGTGACACCTACCACTGGTGCACTTGCACAGGAGACCACCATTTGTACTCCTTTGGACTGACACTGAGGCAGAAGGTGGAGTCTGTTGCCAGGGGTTGAGGCGTGCTGCTTCGCCAGTACCAGCCTGCTCCTGGAGCAGGTGGCAGAGGTTCCAACCTCGTGTAGTGCAGACTTGTCCACAGCTCTTGATCTCCAGTCTATGTGCCATTGCCCAAGAAGACCACGTACTCGTTGGAGGCTGCCTCACACTCAAACCACTGTACAATTAAGCAATGCACAGATTGACTCCCGCACATTTGCTGAAGTAGTGCAACGCGTTCAATCAAAGGGATTTTTGCCCAATCTCAGACCAACTTCCACAGCGAGTATCCCTACTGGGGAATTCCCACTGCTCAAGACAGTCAAGACAATTGAACCACTTCCTCTTCGGAAGTGCCAGACAAAAGCAAATGCCCCATTGCGTACCAGTGGTTTCAAATGTCTGTCTGCAGCAACTTGGTGGTCCCCCAACCATCAACTTCCAAAGTTGTGGAGGCATTGGTAGCCCCTCCACCAGTATTGTCAGTCCCCGAAAGCAAATCTCCGATACTTCGCCCTTTGGTAGAACCGACTACTGCAAAAGAAACATCAATGGACATAGACTGGACCCTGTTCCAAACTGTCCATTCCCCCAAACCTTCCATTGGTCCCTCAATGCATACTATCTCCCGTACGTGAAGAGGTCAAACCAACCAATAGTACTGCGTTGATAATCCACCAATTATCGACTTAACGGAAACATCTTCGCTGGTAACTGTCCCCAAATCCCAGCCATCCACCTCTTGTAGCAAGAGTCCCCTGGCTGGTGGTGAAAAACTGGCAAAGCACCCCCACATTGGCTGTAAGGGAGGAGGCTGTGCTTGTTGTGAAGCACGTGCCCGTGACCTCTCTTATATGGAACTAAAGTGGGACAAAAAACGCGGTAGTACCCAAACCCCTACCCCTGCTCCATTGCAGGCTCTCACACAGGAGCCTACCCCAACTGGGGTACAGTCTCCTATACCACAACCGGCAGCAACTCATGTGTTGCAGAATCCAACACTGCAGCCATGAGAGCAATTTACCACAGCTATGCTTGTAGCACACAATGCCCTGTCACTGTCCCTTGCAACAACACTGATACCCCACCCCCAAGTTGTAATGCCACCTCCTGGAATTCCACTTCCCCCGCACTTACAACTTGTAGCACCAGTTTTTCCCCAACCCATAGTTATGCCATCTTTAATGGCCCTCATCCTAACCTACCCACCACTCCTCATAAGCATCCCTAAAACACGACCTAACGTCCCAACACCGCTCATGAGTACCCAAACTCGAGTGCGTCCCACACCCCATCCTCCCACACCCCATCCTCAAGCGCCCCAACCTCGCTCTTCCCATCCCACTCTCCCAGCCAAATTTGGTCGTCCCAAACCAAAATGACCTGGCGATCCTACTCCGTGAACGATATCTGTGAGCAAAGTAGTGAACGCCGCACCACACATGACTGGCGTTAAAGGTAATCGTAAGTTTCTCCAGAAACTTACTAGAAGGAGAGTGGTGTGGCAATGGGTGGTTGATGACGAACAAGTGTGTACTACACACTCGTCAACCACCTATTGGGCCAGTGGATTATATCCACAAACTACCTTTTTGCGCTCACAGCTATGTATTTCGTCTACGTAGCTAAACTTTAATACTGGGCTTGGCCCACACACACCTTCCTGGTATTTGTGTGGTGCTGTGTATATATCTATACGTACACCCACATAAATATTTTTACTTCTCTTGATCAAAGTCTAATATATTATATGTTTAATGAATTTTTCAGCTTACACTTCATAAAAATGTTGATTTCTCAAAAATTTTCTAATTTTTTATGCTTTGATATTTTTCAAATGTAATATAAAAAGAAAAATAACATATAAAAGGTCTAAGATAAAAAAATTTCTTTTTTTTTTCTGTCAACATTTATTAACCTGAAAAGTTCTTTCGCAGCGATATTGATCGTTGGGTCATAAAAATATATATGCGTATTGATTGCAGCTCAATGTAAATTACCTACCATTAATTTTTCTTTTAAATTTACATTTTGTTTTCATTGCAGACTCAACGTGAATGATGAGGATGTGATGATTGAAATTATATTTCTGCGATTCTTTCACAGTGTTTTCTTAGACACACAAAAAGACGAATCTTCCCCCGAGAATATCAGGACTTGAAATGTTGGTGAATATTTTCAACGATGGAGAAACATTCGCTTAGTTTTCAAAAAGAAGCCCAATCTAAAATTTGTAATTTTTTCCTACCTATTGATTTTATACCTTGTTGTCTCATTATCTGGTTTTTTTTCTCTGTTTTCGTGAGTGCGTTTGTATTTATCATTTTTTTTTTTTTTCATTCCCTTTTGATAAACATAAATATGTTACCTTTTCCATTTTACATATTCCTTTGATTTGAACTACAGAATTGGGTTATTAATTAGATTTCTCATATGTGGTTTACAGACCGAAAGATTTAATCAGGCGAACGAAAAATTTTTTTAAGCTTTTTATACACTCTCATTGTTTACGTTTCCTAATTAAACCATGTAATAATGTTATCATTTATTCACAACAGAAACGAACCTGTTAACTAGATAAAATATTTATGAAATTATATTAAGTAGCCATTCCTGTTATATGAGTAACTGACACATCGTACGGTTGAAAGTTTGAATGCTTGCATTTAATGATAAAATTGTGCAGGGAAGTTATTTTGAATAGTCTTTCAATTTAAAAGATTACAATTGGTTTTTCATATTTTTGCGTTCTTGTGTAAAAAAATTACTCGCAAATAATTTGTTTAGGCTATATGTGCGCCTGTTGTATTTTACTATGTCTATACTTCATACATGAATTGGATGTGAATGTTGATTATGTGCAATTGTGAATTTGATAAGAATTTTATAATTAAAACAGAAATAAAAAGTTAAAAACGTCATATGAAATTAATTTGTATAATTCACTTGAATTACCTTACCTGGCCACTCTATTTTTATTACCCACCTACTATTCAGTCTATTTATGTGGGTGTAATTATTTCAGTTAAATGTAGCTAGGTTGGAACCCCAAGTAGAAATGTTACAAAATTTTCAGGAACGTTGCCATAGACTTTTTTTCTTTTTTTTTTTTAGTAGGGAGTGAGAAAACGAAAATTTTTAATTGAAATTTTTGAAATTTCCATCAACTAAAAAAAGGTTGTCAATTGGAATGATTTTCCAACCATTTTTCCAACTCGAAAATTGCCAACTACTGCAAAATTTTGAAATTGTCTAAAAAAAAAAGTAATCCAATTCAACAATTTTCCAACTATATATGCAACCAATCAAAAATATTTTTGGAGGGAGCCTCCCACGCCTTGAAAACTTTCAAACCGGAATTAGTGAATATAAAATATTGTATAGAAGTTTATCTATTTCAGTTGCGCCAGTGTTGGTTTATATAAGTATATACTCACATTCATACTTTCCATTATTTTAACAAAGTATTGGCTTTTATTTTTGATGCGAAGCGGTTAACTGAATTTATCTTGTATATTTTTGAAAAATTGTGGAGGCTTAGCAGCTTGGTGGGGGATAAGCACCCATCAGTTTCCTATTAGCTACGCCTACGATAGGGGCCAGAAATTTTTCCAAAAAGAGATCGAAAGAAAAACACCACGAAAAACATATTATACGAGAATCCATTTTCCTACCTCTGTGAAGGTTTCCGTCATTCCTTTCGTTGAGCTTTTATTAATAACTTAATTTTGATGTACCTTATTGCACCCTTAATTTGGAATTGGTTTGATTTACTCATTACTCATTAGCGCGGTTTGTAAAATTTGCAAATATGTATATTCCTGTCTGGAATGTATATATTTTAGAGAACAAAAACTCTCTATTTCGTCTCCATTTTTTCATTTGAGAAGGGATCTTGCAAAACTTCATTTCCTTAATTTGGCATAATGCGCAATACCTGCATAGTTAGTCTTTTGTTATCCAAAATTCAGGATCTTGAATACGATGGAAACTATCGCACCCTAATCCGTCTTACTTAACCCACATAAGAATTTTCACAATTTATTTTTTCCCTTGAATTTTCCTATATTAATTTGTCTTGTATCAAGTGTAACAAATGCTGATAATTTTCTTTAGAACCTATATACTAGTTGGAAATGATGCAGGGAAATATATGCTTCCCATAAGCCTTCCCCTCATTTGGTTGCTATCAGCAAATGAAGTGATTTAATTGGTAGGCCTGCTTATTGGGTGTAAGTATTATCCTATCATCACTTATCAAGAATTGTTGAATACTTAGGGCTTGAAATCACTGCTTATGAGTTGCCAAAATCTCATCCAAGTTTACTAGTGCCTCCTCCGTATTCATTCCGAAACAGAAAGCGTCTGCCTGAAAGCAAAAATACCTGAATTTACATCCAGAAGAGAAGGGTGGTAGTTGTTGTGTATCTATTTTCATTCTGATAGTGATAAATTTATGAACATAAATAAGGAAAGGAATTGTAAGCATTTATAATCAAAAAATATTCTTTGAATGTATTCAAAATATCGTAAGAGGGAGTCCACGTTCGCATCTTCTCGAATGGCCATTGTTACTTCCTCACCAAACTACCACCACTATCAACAAATACGCATTATTTTAATTTTTTTTTTTGGTAGCTAAGGGAGTGGTCCAGACGACTCCCATTACCGCCTTTGTCTACGCCCTTAAGAATAATGTTGTGTAGAGTTGGTTATGGTGCAAATTGGTTGGGAGGGTTTAAGTTTTACCAATGTTGGTTATAGGATGTAATTATCATTTGATCTGGTTAATATTGAACATATTGAAAGCTGGTACCGAGTTTGTCAAAAATAGGTAAAACGGTTTAGCGGTTCGGCCATGAAGACTGAAGAAAATTCCATCAATGGAATAACATTCGATAAGGGTCAAATGTGATGTATGGGTAGTTCTGAACGTAATGAATGCTGATCTGTGGATGCATGAAAGCATGTACATTTTTCTTAGCAATTTTATTGTACACATATAGTCAAAAAAAAAAAAGAGAAGAAATTTTAATGATTTCGAAAAATCTACTTTTCCAGCAAAGTTGGCTGTGCCAGAGGTTTTTTGTTGCAATTTTGTAATATAATTTGTAATCATAAATTTATTTACTGTGCCTATCGTTATTTAGGTAAATTATTTCTTTTTTTCTCTCGAAAAACATAAATTAATGAATAAGTAGGTACCTTTTCGATTTTTCTAACAATCAACTGTGTAATTATTATTTTTTACGGGTAACTTGAATATTTTTCAAACAAACTGCAAAACGAGGTTTTTAACCTACAAAGAAATTCTTTTCCTATCAGTGCACGATACACTAAGTAAGTGTTGTTTTTCAGAAATATTTTTATCGAAAACATAGATGCTTCGTATTGCATATATTCGTAAAAGTATGCAGCACTTCGGTATGCTGAATCTTAAATTCTTCGATCACGAATTTATCGTATTCATTTCAAAATGCATACGGTACAAAAAAAACTTGGGCTTTCCTTCCGAATTAAATTTTACTAGAAATAAAAGTATGTCACGTTCGAAAATGTGTGCTGTAAGGATTATTTTACCCTATTTACAAATATCTCTTCATATTGACTAACATTTTGTAAACTTCGGCAAGTGAAACGAGTAAGAAATTTTTATTATTAAACAATGCAACCGCAAAGTACTCAGTTGAATTTCGTACTTATATCGAAGCGATTAAAAAATGAAAAAAATTTGTACAACATATCGATAAATAGATAATGCTTATGTTAAAATAGGTATTTTATATTTTGGCCACTTTGTTCGTTTGAAATTTTTAAAAATAAATTCAAAAATTACTCTTCATTTTAAATGAGAAATATATTGTTTTGAACGCCAACAATTCAATGACTAAACATTAGATCAGGGTTCGCGGATATACCTGCTCTTTTTTTCGGTATTTACTCTCTTTTTTCAGGAAAAAATAGAGTATTTACTCTTTGTTTTTGTCCAAAATCGTCAAAGTACCTACTTATTTGAAAATTGTCTAAAAATGAAATCACTCATTTTTTTTCAGATTTAGAAAATTTAAATTTAAAATTTAAAAATAATAAAACTTTTTTTCAAAAAAATAGAGTCAACTGAAAAACATGAATTAAAAAACCACCCAAAATTAAGAAATAATTTCTGAGGATGTTACATAGGTACAACATCTCTTTTTGATCGAGCGGATCTTATAACACCATCTTCTTATTTTCTGAACAAAATTTTTTAAGTTGTAGCCAAATTTTAAGAAATTAAGTAGGTAATAAGTTGATTTTTGTATTAAAATTTGAGCTCAAGACTTGAAAAATTTTGTTCAAAGTAAAAGAAGATGGTACCTGTTATAATATCCTCGATTTAAAATAAATTGTGTTGTAACATCCTCAGAAATTATTTTTTTCTTTTTAGCATTTTCTAGGAAGTTTTCAAACCTACTGATTAAGAATGTGTGAGTTAGCGATAAATGGGGAGGGAGTACGATAGTTTTTATTCGAAAAATAATCAAGACTGTTGGCATAAAAATTAGAAATTCATATTTATATCCATTGGCGTGCGCACGTGGGTTCCTGTTTGTACCTGGCACCCATGACGATTTCACCACAAAAAAAAAACACGATAATAATAAATAATAATAAAATAATTCACTCCCATGCATGAATTAATTTTTTAATGACACCATCCATCCTTCATTGTTTTACTTGTTTCAAAATATAATTTGTTATTGTTTTCGCAAACCTTTTTTGAAAATTTTAAATAAGCTTCACTTCATTTCATATGCTGTTAGCCCAAAAGAATTGCATGAAAAACTATTGGTAATTGGAAAAAATTTCAAGCAGATATTTTATTGTTGGAAAATTTTTGGGACCCTTTCCTGAGTACGTGGTAAAAAGCTTTCATCTCTACCCTATCTAAAATAGATGTCTCTTCAGGAGGTTGAAAATACTTGACTCTTTTCTTTTCTTACAATTCTGCTGAAAAGTGAGGAGTTATATGGAAAAAAAAATTTAACAAAAAATATTATTCATAAAATTTATTACCAAAAAGATTCTTATCAAATTTTACCTCAGTCTCATAGGTGAGATGCTGGAAGCTTGTGTATGCTGGTTATCTATAAAAATTTCAAACAGCAGTAACTCAAAAACTAATGGGCAGATTTGATTTGGCCCATCTTTAAACTTAACTGAAATATAAATTCAAAATATGCACATGTCAAATTTTATCTCAATCCATAGAATTACACCTACTAACTGCCTCCATTTTGAAATTAACAGATGAATTCTGCCCATATTCAAACTTGATTGGGATGTAAGAAGCTAAATTTTGCCTCGATCCATAAAGAAATACGCCCCTCAGAAAGTTGATAAATTTTGTTACATTTTGTATATATATAATTTATATATAATTTATATAAAGGCAGATTCTACGAAATCTATCTGTAACAATAATTAAGGGGACAAAAACTGAAGAAGGATGATAGGCAAAACTTGTAACTCGGAAAAAATTTTTCGCCTTTTCTCAGGCACCCATGACTTTGGATGTGTGCGCACGCTAGTGCTTAAATCTTTATACATATATACAGGTATATTATATTCTAATGTAGGTATATGTGTGTGTGAATGTATGTATGTACATATATGTTGTGACATCTGATTAGCCTTCCCCTCACGTCACCATTACCTTGTATTACCATTACAATAGGGAACGGCTCTCGAATTCAAAGTTTATAATAACGATAAGATAAACGGGAAATACGCCAATTCCCCAACGGAAATAAATTCCCCAAATCTACGAAACATCGAAGACACGTTGACTGGCTATTATTTAACGATATGGTGATGTGTAGAAATACGATATTCGATCATCGGTGAACCAAATCTTATCTCTCTTGACTGTTCACGTTTTTGGCCTAAGAGTGAACAGTTAGTCTCGTTTTAGACGTGATAGTTTTTCGTTTGTCGTGAATATGAAATATTATTCACGACAAAATACAGCTCTTTTATACGACATCAAGTCACCTTTTAAATTGTTTTCACCGATACTTACGAATGTGAACGTCAGTAGTAAACCAAAATGATTTGCGATATTATTCCTACGAATTCAAGACGAATATCCACTCGAGATTTGATGGTTCACCGAACTTCGAGAACCATGAGGCGATGTGATGTATAACCTGCACGATCTGACATTAGTTACCATACTTGTAAGTAACCTTTTCGATGTAATAAAGTGTAAACTGTAATAATGGGTCGGCCAACTTATTTATTTCCACTTATATAAATTCGCCCGACATACTTCGTAGGCCTCGCTGGTAGGCTGGTGGCCTAACTGTTTGAGCTGGTTTATGGTTTCGACTCTACGATTGATCGAGACTTGTTGATATACTTCAAATCCTGATATCATTCCCTATACTTGGGATGTACGTTCGTTTTCAGACGTCACAATATATATCAGGAATTTATCTGGTAAGTATGATAAAAGGTAATAATTTTGGTCTAATAGGGCTGAAATTCGGTATATGGGTATAGGTTTGTGTACAATCTCATATAGAATTGTATTTGGTGAAAATTAGTTGAGGGGGATTGAGTTTCAGGAAGACAAAATAAGTTCCACCAGTAAAGATTAAGATTTAATTATCATTCCATAGGGCTGAAATTTGATATGTAGTTGGTTCTGAACCAAATTAAAACTTGTACAGAGATTGATAAGAATTGGTTTAGGTGTTTTAGCCATATGGGTTGACAAAAGTTCCACAAACGGTGGTTTTATAATATAATTATCATTCGATAGTGCTGAAATTTGGCAAGTAGTTGGTTCCAAACCTAATGAAAACACTGGCATTGAGTTTTATGAAAATCATTTAAGCAATTTAGCATGGAGGCTGCTAAAAGTTCCACCAATTTGGCATAAGATGCAATTATCATTCTATACTGAAATGTGGAACATGGGTAGCTCTGAACATACTGAATGCCGACATAAATATTTATAAAATTAATATAAAAAAAAACAAGCTACATCTATAAACGATGTTGCAATAGAGTTTTTGCTTCACTAGTGATGTGTAATTGATTAATCAGTTATTTCAAGTAATCGACTTTACTATTTTTCACACCAATTTACAAACTTAATTTTTTCAACATGCATTAATTATAAAGTAGAACAGAAAATGTTTCTTCTGCAACAGCCAGCAAGCAGAATTTTCCTTTTCTATATTGTCTCCTTCTTTTATAAAAATTTTGTAATTCTTACCCAAATCTGAATGATATTAAATTAATCGATTAATCGATTAATTCTGCAAAAATAAATCGATTAGTAAAAAATCAATAGGGAATTGATTAATGTTGAGACCACCAATCCTTCTCCCCTCTCACTCCTACGAACACACGATCACATATCAAATACATTTATTTATATCTATTCGCGGCTACACTGATATACCACTTCCGCCGCTCACTCGTTCGTTTCCGTTACCATTCGTTCATTACTCTGAAAATGTACTTTGCTTAAATTATGTAACTTATGAAATAAACATTCGCTTCTTGGACGTAACTTCACTCAAATCTTTCTTTTCTGTTACAACTCCGGTCCTCAACCTCTATAATTAATCGAGGTAATCGATTAGTCAAACTAATCGATTAATGCGCATCACTAGCTTCACAGATGAAAAACAAAACATAGAACTAGCTGAAGCAGAAGCAGGAAAATACCTAATTATGATTTTAAGAGGGTTTTTTACACTTTATGCAAAAACCCTAAAAACAGCTAAAATTTTTGATAAAAAACCTAAAAATATCCAGACAAATATAAAAAGAGATGTAAGCGACATATCAACATAATAAATGCACAAACCAATTTTTTCAATTAAAACAAAAACAAATTACCTACTTATATGAAAATTATTAAAAAATTCCTGCGAAACAAAAATTATTTTGTTGTTCCTTCAATATAACAAACTGAACAGTGTTATTAGGCCAGCATAAGCCAAATAACTATGAAGTGGCACTTCAGGTCTTGTAAAACAATGTATGAAAAAGAGATTTAACAAGGTATGTGAAAATAAAAATGCTTAAACAGTTTAAAATAAGTATAATCTCTACATGTTAGCCTGTAAAATACTACGGTCTTAAAATGTTTGGAAACACTATTATTCCATAACCACAGGACGGACTTGCATAAGATTTTCCAGAAAAAATTGCATTATTCCAAGGAAGGTTTGTTGCCATCAAGGAAGTCAATAGCCCCCCGACTTTTTGACTTTTTGTGACTTTTCAGGCATGCTGCGATAAAAATTTTTACCTGTTAAATATGTTGGAGAAAAAATTGTTAATTGTTTTATGGAAGGGCGAGTGAATAAATTGGTTCATTTTTATGTGAAAAATATTTAATTTGCACAAATAATCAAGAAAATGAAAGACTAATTCGAAATTAAAATCTTCCGTTCGTGAGTTCAACCTGATGAAAGAAAACTTTTCATTCTGTTTCAAAAAAGAAAAAGAAAAAAAAAGTTTCTTCTCGATATCTAATAATTTAAATATTTACTTAAAATAATTTTGGTGAGGGTTGTCCCTTTTAAATTAATTGAGGGGATGTAGGTGAACGCGGACACCCCGATTCCCTCCCGGTCATTTTCAGTACTGTGCGTACGTGGTGTATCTCGATTCCTTACCTAGTAGATCTAATCAAACACCTGATTGCTTCCCAAATACATCGAAGAAGATATTAAAATGACTCGGAAAAATAATGAAAAACATTACAATTTACGTATGATTTTTTTGATCGCTTACTTCCATTAACACAATGTATACACAAGTTTGAAATATGATGCGGCCTATAGAATACCAGTGCGTAGGTACCGATAGAAAATATTAGTATACTAACTTCACCTCTATAGATATTCTTCGGATTTCCAGTAAGAAAATAATGCAAATTATCATGATTTTGAAGAAAAAAAAAAACTTTTTTACCATCCTGTATTTTAGCTCCTATGATCATAGGTAGGTAGTTGAGATAAAAAGATGTTAGTATAAAAACTTTTTAGTTTTAAATTAGATGTAGTTATCTACTTTATCTATCGAGGAAATTGAAACTGGTCACACATTGTACCTCCCCCTGAAGAAACCACAGTGTATAGGGGCAGTATATTATCTTAACTTATTAAAAAATCTGCCCCTAACATATTTTTTACGAATTTTATAAGTGAATTTGGACGAGGAAGGATTCTGGACCCACTGCTTGCAGAACAGAAAATGACGCGGGATCAGGAATTGAGCTACATCATTAAAATGAAATTATGCTGGAACGAACGTTTAAGAAAATTGTATCTACATGCATAAATAAACCATGAGACGCGGCGAAGTGGCACTTTGGTTTGTACTGGTCTGGCAACACTGATCAAATCGTTATTAGAATGGAAACAACGAAACATTCATACTTGGAGCATGCGCCTGAATTTTGTCTGAATAATTTTCGGTGAATTTTATCTTAAAAAATCTGATTGTACATTAATTATAATGATGGGAATGTTTGTGTCTGCTTGTCTGTTTACGTCTGTTTGTCTGTCTGTTTGCCCATCACGTTAGAACCGCTCAATTGATGAAATTTTTAGGACTCATTTATGTTGTCCCAAAGAAGGTCAAGCCAAGTCCGAGGTTCGTATCTCCCCTGGGAACAAAGTTGTGGATTTTAACTCCCTTATCCCAAAAAAGTTTTTAAGAATTTTTTTCTCACAAAAACGTATTGTACTCAATGACATGAGTATACCCTCAAAATTTCATGGCTCTAAATTACTCCCTTCTTGTGATTTATGGTTTCAAAAAGTTACAAAATTCAAAATCAATACCTACCTTTCTATTACATCTACTATCAAAGGGAAATATAGAGTGAGAGAAGGTGATGGAAAGAGGTAGAGGGAGTAGGACAGAAAAGGAGTAGGAGAGAGGTCAGTCAAAATAGTACACTTATATCATAAATGATTTATTATCTTACATCAGCTGCTAAGGCATGTAGTCTCAGTGCGTGCTTAACATGTGAGGGGTCTTGGGTTTGATTCCCATACAAAATATAAAGCTTTGAAAATTTTTTACAAATTTTTTTAATGTGGTACACATTTTTCTTTTCACTACCAGAGTAATTGGAAAATTTGTTCCAAAGCCACTGACCAATCATACAGGTTAAGGCTAGGGTGCTACAGCCAATCACGGATAGCAATCTTTTTTTTATCATTTCTCTAACAAATTTTTATCAATCGAGTGACGATAGCATGTGTGTAAGTATTTTTGAGAAATTTCAAACGTGCGTACATGTTTTTTGATGTGATTTTGTTCGGTATTTTGTGTCTGTTTGAAAATTTTGAAATATCGACGATAATATTAGGTTGTGATGAAAATTTTATTCAATTATCGTACGTAATAGTAAGTATATAAATGCGTTAAAACGCTGTCTGTCTCTCTCTCTCTGTCACAAACTGATGGTTTGTTGGTGAATGATAAACGTACATACAACTACAACTTTGCATATTCATTCCCCTTAAGATGAAAAATGTGTACTACATTAAATGTTCTAGTCTGTACAGACTCTGGAGCGCGTTTTTTTTTGTATTGTAAGTAGTCAGGTGAGATGAGATAAAAGAAAAAAAGAAAAAAGTGGGGTTTGGGAGGCGAAGTCCTTCATTGAATAATCATTTGAAAATTATGAAAACACACACACTAATCTCCTCTATGATGAGGAAGAATTTGCCCGAAAATATTTGCCAAAAGTATCTCGTCATATACAAATGTACCTATATCTATAGACACAAAAGAGAGAGATGCGTGACAGAGAGATGAATTCTATAATAGGGAGATATTCTATATACTTATAAATAGATGCTAACTACCTTTAACAGCAAATGGAATATTCATTACTTGGAATGAGCAACTAGTATATATATATATATATATATTATTTGTATTTAATTGATGACCTCCTGTTTTTTTTTTTTGAAGTCAGTTAAAAATATGATAAATAGGAAGGAATCGGAATGCTCTCCGCGGGAAACCTATTGAATACGAGTGATAAAAATTTTATTGCAGCTCTTTTCTTGTTATATGTTGTAAAAAATAGGTAAAAGAAAAGATTTACTCCTCTAAAAAGAGAAAAAGTGTGACATGACTCGTAGAGGGAAATAGTAAAGGTTGATAAAACGATTCAATGATGAATACCATCACGTGATACATATGATAATTCTAAAAATGTTATATTTTATCGAATCCATAAAATTTTTACACGAATGCAGCAACCAAAGATGACACGTTTCTCCTTGGAATTTGATATCACAGACCGTTTTCAATTTATGTACCTCATCATCATTTTATACTCGCTAGAAGAATGGGGGCATTTTAATGATGAATAAGAAATTCCCCGAATAAAAGATGCAAAACCAAACTGTATTAGTGGTGACATTTTTCAGATATTCGTATACACTGTATAATTATGTATACTGTAACATATATCTACGGCACAAACACTGACTAGCTGAATTTATGTAATTGTAGCTAAAAAAGTGGCTGTTTCTTCTGAAACTTTTTTTTTGTTTGTTGTAGGTAATACGTTTTTATTGATTATTGGGCTCCAGCAGGTTTATGAGATATTATTATTATTTAATTTAGTGTCTGATGTTACGATTAAAGCTCAATTTGAGTTTATAGAAATAATTCATTGAGGATTACGGATGAAGGAGTGAAGGGCTGAGTGAATTTTTGGCAAATTGAATGAATAAAGATTTGTGATGTGTAAAGAAGGTAAGAGGTAGCTGAATTTAATACGGAATACACTTGGTGCACCGTAGTAATTTGTAACATTCAAAAGGGGGGGTTAGACCTACAAAAATAACTGGAATGAGGTCCCCTTTAACGAGATGGTCTGTATGGAGAAGGTAGTCGGCGGATGAGGAGAGGTCAATTCTTAGCTCATGTGATAGAGAACGATAATGTCCGGATCAAAGACGATTAATTTTTCGCATGGAAGCCAATTTGGCTTTTTTTTTAGGGTTTCGGGCATCCTAATAATTTTGTAAATTTTATTTTATTACAGTCTGCGTCAAATAGGAACGACACAGTTATAAACAATGGATAATGCGGCGTGGGAAAGAGGGAATTAACGAACTCACCGGATGCAACATAGATGAGCAAAAAAAAAGAAAAGAACCAACAACATTAATTCGGATCATCAGTATAAACGCACAGACGGACAGCGCAGTGTACTTGGCTGTGATGTAATATGTTACCCATTCTCATTCGGTTTTTCATGTTGAATAATTAAAAATTCGCTGTCTAAGTTAAATGTAAACCAAAAGATTTTCACATTTTATCTTCGGCCACTCCAATATAATTTTACCAAGTCGGCGCTACTGATTCTGCGAATAAAATGAGGAGACATGGGCGGATACAAGGAGGGGCGTAGATATGGGGAGATCACCCCATTTTATAAAGAGAGTGAAATATGAAAATTTAACCGAAGATCTTTTTGAATCTGATATTAAGAATAGAATAGAGGGTACTCTGAGAATAAGAAAAAATAATGATGGATTTAGGGGTGCTGATGAAAGGTTGCGTAGAAATACTCGAGGCTCTACAACATGTACAAGTTTCGGATGTAAGTACATACAGGGTGTCCCAGGAAGAATGACAGCCATATTTCTTTGAAAATATTTATTATATAATGATTACCGTAGGTGTACACAAGAAAAACTCAAAAAAGGGATGACTTGTAACTTACGAAAATATACGATTGAGTATAAGTAGTGAGCAATTTTTGGGTAAATTTCTTTAGAATCTACCTAATGTAGAGGATGGCGTGTCACAACTTCGGGAAAATTTCACTAAGTATGGTTTTTCCGATCATGGTCCCCAGACCCCTAAACCACCCTCCTTTCAAAAATTTTTAGATATTATATTGTATGGAATATAACGAAATTTGTCAAAACGGTACACTGGAAGGTGTAATTTTTTGCGGACTGAGGCGAAATTTAATATATGTGTGTACATTGGATTTATATCTCAGTTATGTTCGAAGATGAATCCGCTCATTAGTTTTAAAACGGCGACTGTTTGAATTCTAAACTTTTAGACAACAGGGAGCTGGGTGTAATTCTGTAGGTATTATCGATATTACCTGATTATCGATTTTTACTGAGTTAGTTTTAGGTAAAAAGTCAATTCAATAAATGACAGATGATGGAAAAAATTTACATTTATGCCTAGAATTCGTCAGGCAAATTTAAGAAACGAGGATATCTTCTCTTTATCGGCATTTTTCATTCCGACTGAAATTCTTAATTTTGATTGCGATATATATACATGAATTTTTGAGAAGGTTTTTTGGATGTCTGGCGACCATGATCGGGTTTGTACGAAGTCGTTATATGTCACTCGTCCCTCTCCGCAATAGTAAATTATACGAAATATACCTAAAAACAAAGTTGGTGTGCATTGTGTATACAGTGTAAGTTTTAAAAGGCATTAATCTTCTATCAGACTTGCTCAATCATAAGGAATTTCTCAGTTTCACGGAGAAGTATTGAAGCATGGATATATTTTGGCTGTATGTGTGCATATAGTTTTTATATGTATATGTATATATATATATATCTATAGGTACATGTACGAGTGCAGCTAATTCGTCACAGTGTCACTTTTTCATTCATGCTAAATCTGTCCAATCGGTGAACGCTAAAATAATTGTTGTACCCAACCAAAAATCATACCCATGTTAAAATGCACACTATAGTGCCCATTCGATGAATTTAAAAAAATTATGACACATACCTATTTTTAGTTTTTTTCACGCCTATATTAACCTAATCAATACTTCCAACGAAATTTGTCTAGGTCAATGTACTTGGGATACTTTGTTTAGGCCTGCTTAGAGAAATGAGGGGATAATCTTTATGCTTTCGATAGTTTTGATGATCATTATCTTAAAATTCACAGATTCTTTCCATTGTTTGACGAATTTCCGTGGTCCTTAAATCATATTACCTAACGTAGCATTGTTACCAGAGCTTTTATATAAAGATTGATAGTGAACCTGGGCGCAAAGTACGTAAAATTTTTCCCAAAATTTTATGAAAATAATGTTTTCCATTTGTTCATTCTTCAAATAATTCACATTTCAGAAAAAAATTACGCAGGATATATGGATTAAATTTGGAAACAAATCGTAAGAACCGAGAAACGTAAAACTTAAAAGTTCATTTCACAAAACCTAAATATGGGCTTCGGTTCCAAATATTTACTAAACAATAAATATGTGAATAAAAATGGAAAAAGAGAATTTGAAAACTAGATGATTTTATTTTTTGGAGCAATACAGAAAAATTAATTGCCAAAAAGAAGAGCAGAATAAGGGAAAAAAGTGCAAGAAATTCTCATGTAAATAAGTACTGGCTGAACATCCATACCGAACAGTGTAATGATGCATAAATTAAAAAAATTTTTTTTTTCAAACTCTAAGAACAAGATGAATTATTTTTCTTCAAGGTTTCGAAATATTCTCAGAGCGATCATGAACCTTGGCACTGCTACTTTGACAGACTCATTGTCCCTCCAACGTTTCTTTTTGAAATTCGTCGCGTTCATATTTTGAAATTATAATTTTCGATGAGATGAATGAACCCATGAAGTTATGGTAAGATTAGTTTCTCAAGTTTACACGCACGATTCACCAAAATTACAAAAGATTTTTTTTCTTCCAGTTGAAATTATGCACGTTATTCGGTTCATCGAGAAACTTCAGTGTCGTTGTACTTACTTGTTGGACACGGTGACCATAAACGCATTAAGAGTGAAGGAAAAAAAATGAATGAATACAGTCATCTGGGTAATTTGTTAGGAATACAACATTTTTCATCCACCAAAAGACTGAAGTCTTTCAGTATTGATGATTATTTTTTGAAGAGAAGAAAAAAGTAATTAAGAATGCCCATTGGTGAAGTCGATATTAGCTATATGTTCGACACGAAAAGTGACTATATTTCTCTTGGCACTTTTTGGTAATAGGCTAGGTTGTTCTGTTTGAAGAGGTGCAGAAATAGTTTTCTGAAGAAGACGTTCAATTTTGTTGGATAGAATTCGGAAAAAATTTTTTTCTCAAGAAGTATAAAGGTCCAGCATAATATGCAGAGTAGCGTGGTGTGGTGATGGTAAAAATACAGATATTTATCAATATTCGAGAATATGGAAAAAATTAGTATCGTATTTGAATATCGCGATACATCGAAGCAACCACGGCACCCTTGAGAAGTATGAAATAAGGAAAAGTACTTACTGTTGATCAGTTTTTTTGAGAGGCGATATCACTGCTATAAAGATTGGAGAATTGATAACTACATGAATGAGAAGTGCCACCCTTGGACTATACATCATGACATGATTAAATTTTATGATAGTCATTTCTGAGAAATTCAAGTTATAGAAAATGTCTGAAAACAAAGATTTGGCACTAGTGGCCTAATGTTGATCACTTATTAATTCAAAATTCTGGGTAGAGGACATGAAAATGTATGTTCGAAGATCATGTTAACTGCTAACCGCAAATGATAAGAGTCGATCGGTTTTTTTCATTAATTTTTTTTAATAAAGTGATATTTGTAAAGCGTTGGTCAACCAAGATTTTTAACATTTAAAAAAAATTTTTTATTTGAAATTTGTTACATATGTTTTTTTTCCTTTAAATATAAGAATTAAAATAATATTCCATGGTGTTAAATTTCATTCTTTGTCTTTGGGAAAATAACTTATTTATATACTGGTTTTAAGAATTTGTTTTTGAAAAATTTAGTTTCCAATTCTAGGTCACATAAAACCTTGGTTAATTTTGAATGTTACAATTTGCAAACTTTTATAAGGAAAACGAATTCTAGAATAATGATAAATCCCAAAACACTGAACAAGAAAATAAAATTTGCAGTGATATTGAAATAATGAGCATTTTAAAAAGCCAAAAACCCTTCAATTGGATCTCCCGCGTTCAGTAGGTATAAATAACCCAAAAATTTAAAATGAAAACTGTAGGATTATGCGTTCTTTAGTTATCTAACGTCATAATAATGCATAATTTGTGAATGAATAACTCATCGGGTTCTTACAATTTTAGTTACATAGAAAAACTGAATTTTTTGTTACATAAGAAATGTGAAATTTCGAATACTAACTTTACAAGTCTAAATCTCACACGGGACTCTGGCTTACCAAGTTGTAATATTGATTGTTTTTTTATTTTTTTATCTCTCACGTGAAGTCAGGATCCTATACTCGCCAGCACATTACTTGTGGAGGAATCTTTTGGACGATGTGAGGGGGCCTTGGTCAAGGCATCCCATTTTGTACATCAGCGATGGTGAGGGGGTCAAGCAGAATGGGGCAAAGCCCCAACCCCTGGAGACTTTCTCCGCCTTCATTGTCCTCAAATTGGCATACCATGGTCCAGCCCCCCACATCTGCCTGCAAAATCCCACTACCTATGCCACGAATGGACCACAAACTTTAATCAACATATAAAAACCCTTACAAACATCCTTAAAAATAAACTCATGGAAAAAAAAAAAAATTCCGTCAGTGGGATTTGAACCATCAACATCTTTAATGCAACCCTAGATTACAAGAGGGAATTACGCCAAATTTAAATAGTGAATAGTTAGATTTAACATATGAATAAACAAATACTGAAGAACTGGGAAAAATAACCAATCACAACGTTGTGAAGCTAGAGTCCAGAGTGAGATTTAGACAATTTTCTAACATTAAACAGTAATAACTCTAATTAAATAACATTATCATAGAAAATGTTTTATAGAGTAGTAACCACAAAAGTGTCCCCAACGCACTCATATAGGCGGTAGGCCAACACATACTTATATGATACTGACCCTTTGACTATACATAACTATACTGATAAAAACATGAAGCCAACATATCAAAATAAGTATCATTGGCGGAAAGTTCTCTGCTTTTTATTAAACTAGAATATCTCTTTACTTAATAAAAAGCTACGATTATGAATGAGAGGTTAAAATACTCAGAATATTACACTTGATCAAATGAATTCTCATTCACTTCATTTACTCCACTTGGACCAGAGTTACAGGTAAATATGAAAAGAGAAACATTATCCAAGTTTCTTCCTTTCTCATTCAAACAAAACTATCATTACATCTGATAGAGCCAGAGTAATTTATATGAGTTCATGACACTGGGAATGTGAATTATTTAATAAGCCTTCATTCATTTAATTAGGAACCTTTGAAGTAAAGTTATGGTGGAATATAGGATTTTCAGTCCAGCTTACCTGTCATTCAAACTATAATATCAAACAAAAATGATGCATATGGTCTTCAGTCAATCGAGGTATTCCATTGATTATTCAATGAGTCCACATTTACTTAATCTGATCTAATTTGAATGATGTTACAGTTGAATAAAAAAATTACATTTTAGCAGTAAGTTTAATCACTTGTCATGGATTCAAGTATTGACATTGTCTTTATCAATCAACAATTTTTGACATTGTTCATCCTTAAGAATGTCCAACAACGGAGAACTAAATTGATATTAATAATATTATAACAAACACTGAAAATTTAGAGTTCAAATACAGTAAAGTAGCCAAAATTCTTGTAAGAAGAATCACCTTAATTCCTCCCATGAAGCTCATTATGTTGCCTTCAACCACACTACACCACCTACCCTTATAAGCTTAGTCCGCATAGTTATGTATAGTCAAAGTACTGACCAGATTAAGGGGATTTACAGTTGAAAATAAGTGATTACATTAGGCACATTGATCAACAACTGGTTCTTTGTCTTAGTATCTTCACTCATTTCAGGTAAGCTATGTTACTGTAGGGGATAGTAATAGAGCATGCGATAAGACAAAATGATAACCACCTATAGATGCTTATATCTTCCGATGTAACACGGTACATGCATGTCAATAGTTCAGTTCGTTCATAATACACGCTACCAAACGGTCATTATTAATTTCTTACGATTTATGCGTTGCGTTCCTACAATTGGCGACCTTGCCAGGATTTTTTCTACGTGTTTGTTGAGTGTTGTCTTTCTTTTTCTTTTTTTTTTAAAAAAAAAATTTTGTGAAGATGGTAACGACTGCCGAAAATACTATTGTTACGAATACCACCACGACGGTTTCTTCTAATTTCTCCGTTCCTTTATTTTCGACGACTTCGACGTCTTTGGCGTCTGTGTTTTCTTCAGGGGCAACAACAAGCTCTTTGTCAATGGCTGCAGGTGCACCAGCTGGAAAAATTTTCATCCGAAGAAGAATGATAGAACGCCGATCACGTGGACTGCAGAATTATCAGATGTGTTTGAAAAAGTGTGTGACGCTTTTGTAAATTATACGTTGTTGTTTTTTCCTTGTGACAATCTAGGTTTGATTCTAACAGTTGATGCTTCCAATACTGCTTACGGTGCTGTACTTGATCAGATAACCTCGACCAGTGAACGACAGCCACTCGGTTTTTTTTCTGGGAAATTTACTCAGCCGCAGCTTAAATGGGCACCCTACGATAAGGAGTTGTATGCGCTCTATGCAGCCTGTGAACATTTTGAGCATTGGATTTCAAGGTTGTAAATTGACTTTGGTAACTGATCATTTACCTTTAAATTTTATGTTTATGACAAAAAAATCACCAAAATTGGAACGTTGTGCGAGATACATAGATTATATATCGCAATTTTCTACTGATATTATTCATGTAACAGGTTCTTCCAATCTTATTAGTATTGCCTAATTCATTCGGGTATAAATACTTACTTACGATGATAGATAGAGCTACGTGTTGGTTAGAAGCTATTCCGTTGCAGGATATTTCAGCTAAAACTGTAGCTAAGGAATTTTATAACAACTGGATTGCCAGATATGGGGTGCCTGCGAAGGTGTCCTCAGATTGCGGTCGGCAGTTTACTTCTGATTTGTTTTCTGAGTTTTGAAGGCTGCTTGGCACATCACACATAAAAACAACAGCCTATCACCCACAGGGGAATGGGGCCGTCGAAAGAGCTCATCGGACGCTAAAGGCGGCTTTACGCTGCCATTCTACAAATTGGTTGACCACCTTGCCCACAGTACTATTGGGACTGCGGGCTGCACCACGGGACAATGATGCTGTATCGAGTGCTGAGTTTGTATTTGGTCAAACACTGCATCTCCCTGGAGATTTTATTCAACCATCGACTGAAATTACTGACAGTACCGAGTTTGTTAAACAACTACGTGAGACTATAAAGAAAATTAGTCCTCATCCTTTCCGTA
Organism: Ericerus pela; assembly: GCA_011428145.1. Taxonomy (NCBI): domain Eukaryota; kingdom Metazoa; phylum Arthropoda; class Insecta; order Hemiptera; family Coccidae; genus Ericerus; species Ericerus pela. The sequence goes on from WOFM01001237.1 coordinate 179,370, forward strand.
ATGATCGTAAGTTCAAAATATTTGTTCCTCAAATTATCAACATGTAAAAAAGTTTTTTGTCGAGTAGATAGAGTTAAGGCTCCTTTAGAAAATCCATACGATGGTCCATACACAGTAAAGAAACGGCGGAAAAAGTATTTCATACTGGAGAAAAATGGCAGAGATGAGGCAGTTTCTATTGATCGGTTGAAACCATATTATTGTGTCACTGATGATAGCACTCACGTTCAGTCCGAACACGTTAAGTCTATTCTGAAAAAAAAAAAATGATTTCAAGGTTTTGGAACCGAAACAGGTAGTATCCTCAAGTAAGATAGATGAAACGTTTTTGAATACAAAACGCAATCGTAAGCGAGAATATTCTGTGTTTGTACCTGATACATCGATGTTAAATGATCCCACTCCTATTCCCTCGATGTCCTTTGTTTTACCTTTTCAAAACGTACCGGCAGCATCAAAGCCAAAAGGAGAGCGGAAAACTCGATTTGGTCGTGTAATTAATACCCCTAGTCGTTATAAATAATTTTTTCAATTTTGTCGACCATAATATTATAGATGTATTGTGTATAGGAACTACCTTTCTATCTTTGACAACGAGTTGTTCTCGAGATTTTTCAATTCATTAATTTTATTTATGTATCTATATCTTGACCATGCAGCATTCAATATGTACTTAATTCTTGTGCAATTTATTACCTATTCATTCAATTTTTGATCCAAAAAAAAAAAAAAAATTTTGATCTCAGTAGTCTAAGTTGTTTTATTCATAATCATTTATATGACTTTGATCACATTTGATTTCATTTGTAATAAGAAATAAGTTGTATATGTAAACTTACTTTAAATAATTTCACATATTTTTGTTATAAAAATTGACTGTGCAGTGTGCTCCGCACACTTAGGGGGAAGATATGTATGGGATAGTAATAGAGCATGCGATAAGACGAAATGATAACCACCTATAGATGCTTATATCTTCCGATGTAACACGGTACACGCATGTCAATAGTTCAGTTCGTTCATAATACACGCTACCAAACGGTCATTATTAATTTCTTACGATTTATGTGTTGCGTTCCTACAATTACAATCATAGCTCAGAATTTGTAAAATTGTAATTCATACAGTCCAGCTTAGATTCATCTATATTAAAAAACACACAAATTTCTCACTTAAAATTGTAAACAATCATGAAACATACGTCGCTACGTTTAATTACTTCTAACTTGACAAATTTCAGTAACATCATTGAAAGTAAAAAAAAGCAGCACATAGCATTGCTGTTCAGTATGAATCACAATCACAGAGCAACATTTTAACTTTGAAACATATCTTCACTGATGTGTGTAACACAGAGTAAAAAAAATTTTGATTTTGCTCGTCACATTTTTTCAAAGAGGAGTTGGGAAGCTTCAGAAATATCGATATACCAATGTGTTGGAGTTTGCTTCAACGGATAGAAGAGAATGGAATAAAAAAATGTTATTTTCAAATTCACACAGCATATTTCCTTCCTGAACCAACAACAGAGACTGATCATGAAAGATCACAGTTGCAGACACAAAGGTTAATATAGCAGCTGACACGATGTCAGTGTTACCATTAGTAAAATGTAAAAATGTATAATGACTTATGGAATGCTGGTTAAGTAAATGTATGACATATAAGGTTTAGTATGAGGTTGTGAAGGAATTGTGTCCCAACACAATGAAATACCAAAATCAAATAGATAAAAGAATTGAAATTTGCATATGAATTTTATATATATATTTCCAACTATATAGTACTGGACCAGTAAGAACTATGGTTTCTGGTTAGACATGCAGGAGCTAAATAGGCAATCACTGCATGTATCTAATAATACTTTAAACTAGGGATGTGAACCAAAACCAAAACCAAAACTACTGCTTAAAACTGCTTTAGAACTTTCAAAGACCACTGATAACCGATATCAAAACATAAAAAATTAACTATTGAACCCAATAACCAAATCATAGAACTCTCACAACTGATTAAAATGATTCCTTTTCAGTTTCTGAATTTTCAAATGAAATTAAAAGTTTTTGCAGAAACAAAGGAATATGTTATTTGAGTCAGACTTTTCTCAAGCCTGCCAGTTCTTACATCCCAGATTCTGTGATATGATGGATTGATTTGCTCAAACAAATGCCATGAATTTTATCATTTACATGTCTCAAGAGATAGCACATTTAAAATCAGGTGGGTAAAATTTTCACTTTGGAAATCATGATGATATAATTCAAATCTATAGTAATACCAAACTAATTAATGATAAATTGTCCATAATTTCAAAATGAAATGTTATTCCCTTTTTTGAATTCAAATGAAAGTAATATAACTGTTACTACAAATGCATCCACTGATTGTGATTGTGATTTTGAGTTATTTATTGCAGATACCAGCATAATGATCAAGAGGACCAATAATGAAATTGATAGTTCCAATATTTTATCAAAAATCAATGCTGAAATAGATGCATGCAGAAAAGAGGAAAGACCTTGGCCATCCATAAATTTTATCCAATTTTGACAACAGAAAAAACACTCATCCATTCTCGACTAATTTTATTAAATTTTTTTATTTATTTCCTCTAAGCAAAATTTCTGTAGAAAGACATTTTCCAATATAAATTTTATCCTCAATCACCTGAGGACCATGACATCAATAACTCTCTTAGTAGATATTTTATTTGTGAGGTAAAATTTTTTATTGGGGGATTCTCCTAGGAAGATTGATGGTGGTGTTAAAGACATTATATATAACCATATGGACAAACAAACCATCTAAAAGCATGGTAAGGTAAGTATATAGAAGTCTTCAAATACTTCTTAGTAATTCTCTTTAAAGAGAATTTGACTTTTCATTGGACGTACCAAATTAAATAGGTGACTCTAAAGAATAAAATGAGACTAAGAACAATAATTTTCAGCACTCAGAAACCGAGATAATAAAAAACAAGGAGAAAAAATTGTCTAATTTCACTGTTTTTGGGCATTTTGATTGGTTGATTGTTTATTTGTCCACATAGTTGCACTCTTTTTTCAAGGCACCACCTTTACTGTAATGTCAGAAGTAAAATCCACCATTGAAAATAAGTTTTAAAATTTTTGAATTAATAAAATTTTTTCCCAGTTTTATGATTTCATTTTTTATTGATGTAGTACTTTGTATAGTTTTTATAGTAACTGTACTTTACTTCGCTAACTATACTTACTCTAATCATGTTAAGAAGGTTGTAATGTCATAATTACCTATACATGTGGTGATTGGCTGGAGAAGGAGGAAAAGGTATTGACGCATGTTGTTATACAAAGATAAACTTCATTTTGAAGAGTAAACTCGTGTTTGGAACAGGCAAGTGTGAATATGGTTTATGATATCACTCACTTCTTAGTATAAACAGAGTATAATAACTGCGCTAGTAAAATTAACCTTTCTCTATAAAATGCTACATTGCTAACATTGCTGGTTAATGTAAACTGCAAGCTATACACTTTACAAGTAAAAAATCCCCTCAAAAAAAGGAACTCGAAATGAAATCAAAACTAAAACTGAATCATTTTTCAAATTTAAAATCAAAACCAAAACTAAAATGAAGAAAATTTGTAACTGAAACCAAAACCGATAAGCAAAACAGCTCTTTCAAACATTCCTAATTTAAACTATGTTTATGTACGCTATCCTTGTGAATTTAAGAGATTACTTTATGAAACGTTTTCTAAATTGGTGAAAGCAAATTTTTGAAAGTACAAAAAGTACACTCGATTGCCTACTTTTATACCAGGATGTCTTGACATTTAAAAGTACATTGGGCTTATACAGCTTTACTGGTCCAGTACTATATAGGTAGTCAAATACATAAGAATATATGAACGCTGAAAAATTTTGTGAAAAAGGCGTTCACATATTCTTGAAAAACTAATTAGCACTAAAAAGATTGTAGAAATACTAAAAAAGATTTTAGAAATCGCTCTTTAAATCTTGTAGAAAACCTTAAAAAATTATTCTCTTAAATATTTTGATAGAAACATATTTTAATATAGTAAAACTCGCTTCAAAAGATTCCGTTTAAGAAGCTTTCTCGCATAAGATGCTGTTTTCTGTTGGTCCCTGGACATTTTCTGTACTAATTCATGGAAAAATCACCTATTAAAGCGTTTGGCTTTGCTCTGTCTTTTCGGATATGACGCTCTTTTGTTCAGGCAGAACAATGAGATCTTCATCAAAAAATTAATTAAGTTTTCAAAACAGAACAACCGTATTTATAAAGATCATCTTAATCATTAAATTAATCTTTGTAAAAAGTGAGGCCTCAATAATTCCTCATTTATGTAGTAGCTGCAATCTTTCACAATAACAAACATCCTCTTCCTGGCAATATAACAACATTTTCTTTTACTAAAAGTATTTTCAAAAACATTCTATATACATATTCAACAGAAAAAGGAAAATCCAGTCATTAATAGCTATTGAAAATAGAGTAGGGCATAATTATGCATTTTTGTAATAAACTCAATTTTTCTGGTACTTACAAGTTTTTTTTTTTCCAGTTCCTGCATAAGAAGTTTTCCTGGCTAAGATGCTCTTTTGAGCTAGTCCCATAAAGATCAGCGTCTTAAGCAAGTTTTACTGTATTTTTTTCAAACAGTTCCCGCATTTTTTTCTTCGTCCTTATACTGTTGTTCCTAGAAGTTATGTTTTCTTTGTGGTAACATAAAAAAAATAATAAAAAATATCGCATTATTAAAAAGATAAGTGAATAGAACGATATAGGTACCTATCTAAATTCATTTAAGATTCCATGGTTTTAAACGAATAAAACTGTATAAATGCTCCGTGTTAAAATGTATGGTGCCCATAATAATTATGGTACTTATTTCAATTCTTTCATTTTCATTTCACTGATATTTTTTAGGCAGAGTATACAGGTAGCCTATTACTTATCTCAATGTTGGAATTTTGAATTTGCTTATAAGACTCAACTAACTCTTTTAATAAGAAGTTAGCCTACCTGTACACGTTTCTTTTCTCTTCTTTAAGTAGAGTGATAAGATTATGTAATACAATAAGAGTGTGCACCATCGTCAAAACGTGCTGGTGCTTTTGTTCAGACATCGCATTGTGCGTTTTGAAGGAGTGTGTATACTTAATCTAAAGATACGATTTTGAGCAAATAAAAGATTTTGCCGAATAAATATGGTATTTGCTGTAGTCCGAAATGATATACAGGCTGTCAGACGCGTCAAAATTATTAATTATTACGAAACGAGCGTCACGAACAAGATAATGGCGTTACATATGCAAATTCATGGTAGTTTACCTATATTAGCATTAGCTCCTATGAATTCGATTAAAATATACGCGAGTTAGCCTATCGACAGCAGTAGATTCTATAATTCCGTGGCATAATATATTTTTGCGAAATAAGGCCTATACGCTATAAAAGACTGCATTCGCTAAATCCGACAGTCGATAAAATAATATAGTCCGAAAGAATATTCGTGGGAAATTGTAAAATAAGGAAAATACGTAATAATATGGCTTACAACAAACGTAGGTAAGCCTATAGTGTGAACATCAAATTCTATCATTGCGAATAGGTATACCTATATGTTAATGGAAGACTTTGAAAATACTTTTCCAGAAAAGAAAGGAGAACGCAGAGATAGAAATTAGAATACAGTGCTTGTATCATTCTCAAAATTGAATAGTTTATATCCCATCGATTTTGAGTTTATCACGCCTTTGAAAGAGAACTGAGAACTAGGTAAGTGTTGGAAGAACAGATCCAGAACCAAAACATTCAGTGAAATTACAATTCCCAGTTTTTTGTGTTTTCATTCTTAGAACTGGCAGTACAACCCTAGAATAAAACCGAGATCTAACATTGAAAAGAACAGATCCAGAACTAAAACATTCCGGAAAATTTTCTAATTTTATTACAGCTCTGTTTTTTGAGTAATCATTTCTTAGAACTGATAATATAACCCTGAAGAAGTATTGAGAACTCACATTCAACAGAACAGGTCCAAAACGGAAACTATTGGTGAAACATTCTGAACCTAGTTAGAGCCCTCAGAAAGAAACTTTTGAGAAATTGAAACGGAATTTTTCAGAAACGATCTAGGGATAGGCGTCTAAGGGCAGAATGAATTACTATCCATGTAGTGAATAACGAAACTAAATGCAAATAACCCCTAGGAATCAAAAATTTTCTCAATATATTTACTCATTTTTATTCACCAAAATTTATTGTAGCATCTACTCTTCTTTACAAGCTTAAGAAAAAAATCGTACCCAAGGACAAATAATTTATAAATGTTGTTTTAATAAGATTGGCCTTGAAAAAAATATTTCAACTTTCAAAATTGTTAATTTAGTTAAATTTAAAACCTTCTTCATCATATTTTCAGAAAATTTTGATTAAAATTATAGTTTGAAGATGGAAAATTTAAGTTTTATTAGAAGTGAACACTGTTTCCTAAATAGTACGACTGACAAGGGTGATGAGTTTCCTAAATTGGTCACATTTTCTTGTTATGGGTTTCAAAACATTTTGACAAGTTTATTGCAATTTATTTATTGAAAATATCCCTGAAAATATGGTAAAACATAAAAATAAAATAAAACTAACATCAAAAACAATAAAATAAGCTATAAGTATCACTGCTGCGCATCAACCGTGGTAACTGTATATTTTCCAAAAGCGTCAAATATTGTAATGGTTGCTAGGGATTGTAACCAAAACATTTTCGGAGTTATTGGTTACTGGAAACTAATGAAAATCCATATTTCGTACTGGTTACTGGTTATTGTTTAAAAATTTACTTATTTTGTTACTGGTTATTGATTGAGACAAAATTCGCGGTAAAATAGACAAAAAAGTTTTTATCTAGGTCAAATTATTGATAATTCATAATTTTCCAGGAAATAACTGGTAATTTCTAGGAAAAAAATGAATTATATTGATATTTCAAAAAACCAATAAAAACCTATTCTTTCTGGTTATTGTTCTGGTTAATGGTTTCAGAATTTTGTGGGAACTAGTTATCGGTTATTGGTTAGGTGAAATTTTTTTGTTAAGGTTATCAGTTCCAAAATCAAAATTGTCAGTTAGTTTAGGTTTTTAGTGGTTATTGTTCTGGTTATGGTTGTGGTTACAAGCCCAATGGCTGCCTTTAGATTTTAAAACACCATGAGCCAATTGTTCTTAAATCAATACCAAACCAGTCCCTAATAATCTCTAACTACCATAATAATTTCAAGCCAAATTCTTGTAATTTATAAGAGTTATCATGATGACCACATGGTGGGTTTGTAACATTTTGAGAACCCTTTTTTCCAAAACCAACAGATGAATTTCAAAAATTTTAACACAAATATGTAACCTATGAAAGCTTCTAAAAATACCCCTAGTTTCATTGCCATAGGTGAAACAGAGGAGGCTCCGCTGTCTATCAAATGTGCCAAAATGAGCAAAAATTGAAAATGTATGTATAATTATGTATATTGTGTACAGAAGAATTGAAGTGACCTATATATTTGTGATATACGACTCCGATTTGGAACTTTTCCAAAGGTCCCACCCCAAGTCCCGCCTCCGCACTGAATGCAATAGTTGGAAAATACACTAAAATGAAAATATCTATGTTACGCATCAACCGTGCTAAGTGTGTATTTTCCAAAAGTGTCAATTTTATAACGGCTGCCATTCGAAAACCAGAGGACCAATTTTGCTCAAATTCAATACCAAATCAGTTCCTAATAGTTTCAGAGTCTGACCTGACACTAACTCAAAAACCATTAAGTAGAACTGAGCACTAACTTTGAAAAGAATAGGTTTAGAACTGAAACTTTTGAATTTAATTACAGCCCTCGGAATAGAGCTTCCAAAATGAAATTTCATACAAACCATCTAAAGATAGATACTCGCGAAGCCAAAATTTTTTGAAAGTCAGTCAAGTGGGAGAGGTGTGATGTTGTGATAAAAAAAATCAACTTTAAATAATAATAGATAAAATACATAGGTAATAGGTAGTTATTTGTAATACAAGTAAAAAGTAAGTGATTTTGATAAGAGTGTGAATTTTTGAATACGAGTTGAAGGTAAGAACTACGAATCATACGAGTTTCAATTACTTATTTTGCTGGTGTGTCATACACTATTTTTTGCAACACTCCATCCAAAAAATAAAAAAATTATAAAAACCACAATTTTTTTTTTTAACTAAATAATAATTAACAATTTTTTTTTTCAGCCAAAAAATCTTCGCACACTTCTTAATTACACGTCCTCCAATCACACAAAAGATAAGTCAAAAAATTTTTTTGAACCAATATAACTAATTAATCTAATAATTTTAAATGAGAAACATAAAAAACTGAGAAAGTGATGGAGCAGTTCAAGAAAGTGAACAAGCAGTGCGCGGAAGTCAACTCAAAAGTGCGCAATGCCCAAAGGCCAACACTATGTTTTTGCATTTACTAAAATTTGCTACTTTTTATTCAGTCAAGGGGCATTAAAAAATATATTTTTCGGTTGGATGTTTCTCTAAAAAAAAAAAAAAAAAATGGAAAAATGGTATCAATTGTTTTCTTTTCTCATGAAACGGCTAATTTTCATCATATCCACCCCTAATCTATTTGCGTGGTCAATTTTAATACTACGTTTGCAAGCAAACTGGGTAAAAAGGCACGGGTTTTCTTGATCACAGAAAAACCATTGAAAATTAAATAGCTAGGAGCAATTAAGTATAGTAAATGAGTCTTTTCAGATCTCCTTGAATTTACCTCTTGAAAAATCAAAATTACTGGTTTAAATTAGGAAGAAATAGTCATCCCACTGACGTTAGCGCAATTTAAAAAATATTTATATAACAAAAAAACAAAAATTCAGTGTCGCTTTCCGCGTTGTCAGTTTTAAATTTATTTGCGACTATAAATGGGAAGCGAAATTCGTTTATTTTTTCATAGAATCACCACACACGGTAAAAAAAAATGTAGGAAGGTAGGCAAAACCACAACGTTTTTACGATTTTCGAATTGATTTGATCTTTTCTAACATATTTTGAAAAATTCAGAAATAGTTTTCCATTCAAACGAGGAAGAAAACTGACTAATTTAATTTGCTATTAAAAAAATTTGTCTTGAAATGAATTATAAGTTGGAGGCTCTTTATAATAAAATCTTTGGACTTGTATCGTGACATCAAAGAATTCAGTAGGTTTTCTGTAGAAATTTACATTATTTCTTACAAACATACTGTTATGAGCATTATTTAATGATTCCTAGAGAGAGCAGTTTAGGGTCATAATCCTGTCCGTGCGAGAATTAATCATACTATTCATTTCTTTCTAGCAGGTTTTTTGGGTATTTTATAGGTACTTAGCTAGGTACATCCGTACAATCTCTTTTCTATACAGGTTTGACCTGATAAATTATTCAATTTTTTATTCAAAGAATTACATTTGGAATTTTTAGAATTGTTTCAGTTGAGCCAATGTTTTTTTTATACACCGGCTTTTCCACTGCTCTGAAACCGCATGTTGCTTAAACGTAGTGAGGACAGCCAATTCAGTATTTTTAAATTAAAACTTCTTAGTTGTAAGTATGCATAGAGTTTTTTCTATCTCAAATTTTGAATTTCATCGAGTTCTTATCTATTTATCTATCTTATCTATATTAATAATCTATATTATAGGTAATAAAACTCATTATGAGTATATTTGTTCGTTCATAACTTCGGTGCCGCTTTGCAGATCGAGATGAAATTTTCAGTATTTATTAACGTTATTCCGAAGCATGTTTGAAGCCATCGTCGAAGTCTCTAGCTCCTATGGGAGCAAAGTTGCCTATTTTCACCAAAATTCATCATTTACGGTACAAAGACGAACAAGAACGAACAAAAAGGAATGAAAGAGAATAAAAAAAACCGCGAATCGCGGACGAAGGGTGGGGGAAGCTACAGGTAACATATAGTATTCAGATAAAATAGATTTTAATAAAATTTTGAATCACTTTTTAACAGGTATTTTCAGTCAACTTTAAAGCTGATTCACTTTCCTCGATATTTAATTCACTAGAATGGACGCATATAGGATATAAACTCCAACAAAATAATTCATATCACTCGGGTTTTGATTTGAATTGTTATGAAAGAATTGAGAAGATTTCAGGACTGTGTTGTAGTCGAAAGAAAAAAGACGGGGGAGATACAAAAATATTTAAAAGATATAATATAAGGAAGACATCAGAGAAGAGATAACAGCAAAAATATAGATAAAGAAAGGGGATTCTGGGAGTTTGAGAGTTTGCACCCTCCCCTTAGTCGAAAAAAAACTAGATAACTAGAAATAAAAAAAACATAAAAAAAGTTCTAAAAAGAGAAAAATAATAAATTGCTGGCGCTCTTTTCTTTTACCCTGTAACTGCTTTACGTCAATTCAGTCGAATTTTTTGACAAAACTTTTTAATAAGCGTCGACTTTAATAATTTCAGTCCGTAGACTTACATTTTGCGGGAGAAATTATAAAAGGATTATTTTTCTTTTTTTTACCACTTTTTTTTTTGAAGCCGGCTCTATTTTTTGAAAAAAGTTATCAATTTACTACGATGCTTTGTTTCGTGTGATTTTGATTCCAGTAGCTTATTGGAGAAATTTTAAATAAATTATTTTTCTCTTTATAAAAAATTTTTTTTTAATTTATTTTTTCTTATTTTTTCTTATTTTTTTGTGAAGTTGGTTAGTGTAACGTATATTTTTGTCTATTTTTAGAAATGACAAACATATTCGTCCACACAGTCTCAAATACCAAAAACGTAGATATTTATCAACAATAATCATCCTATAACTCTTTATAAACAACCACTAAATTATCCGTATTTAATTTTATGAATATAGGTATATTACCTGTATAGTCATGACCTACTTGTGCCTGTCCCTCGAGTACTCGACGAGTCAGCACAACGCTATAATAACAACACCCTACCTCACTTAGCCTATCCAACACCTACGTTTTCATACCCTGAACGAGTATATAATCCCTCGATTCAGTGGAAAAACACACAGTACCTCGACAGCTACTTCTAAGTACCTGGAACCTCTCTAGTAGAAGTCTCTAGTGAACAGATAGTCTTGCTTGTTGGATTGTGATTGTATATGTATAAATATTAACGTAGTAATATATGTAATGGAGGGCGTTCAGAAATTCACTCCGAGTGACAACAACATCGAAAATCAAAAAACTACCCGTTTGGAAATTCACCCCTGACTCCGCCCATAAAAATGGTTGACCGTGGTTGTCACACTTACAACCATCACTCTGGTCCGGAGATGGTTCACATTGTCACCCCGGGTGATGAAATTGGTTGTCGATTTTAAATTTTGGAAATATCGATTTCTTATCACATAGGAGATTTTGTTTATTTACACATATCACGCACAAATTCATATTTTACCATTAAATATTATGAAAATGTTAATTAAAAAATTATTAGAAAATATTTTAATGTTCAGTTATTAGTGTCAGTGAATTTTATTATAAGTTATTAAAAGATGGATGAGCGTTTAAAAATTATAGTGACTGCCATTGTGTGAAGTACAGTGAAATTTTATGAAGACTTCCTTCTTTCATCATCTGAAGCAGGTAAATGCATTATGATTAGTAGGTGATAATATGTGTTTTATTTATATGAATTAATAAGATTTTTTGTATTTATATAGATGATGAAGATTCCTCGAATGAGGAGCATCCCAGAAGACAAAAAAAGAGGAAACGAACTGCTGCCCAAATATCGCAAATACGATCATTTGTTGAGTATACTGTACCAAGATTTACTGACACTGAATTTCAATCTCATTTTTGATTATCGGTACATGCCTTTGAATGGCTTTTAAATAAACTTTCATCGAAATTGGCCAGAAAACGGACAGTTGGTCGCCTAAGTACATGTCCGAGGAAGCAGTTACTAGCAGTATTGTGGTTGTTTGCAACTCCAGATAGTTTCAGGTAAAAATTTTTGTAAATCATATATTTTTAAATTTTTAATTGATAATACTAATTAAAGTTACTGTTTTTTTTATGACAGATCTGTTGCATGTCGATTTGATTTATCAAAAGGAACATTACATGCCTGCTTTTTGCGTGTATTACATGCTTTCAAGTGTTTGGCACCAACAATTATTTCCTGGCCAAATTCGGTGAGGAGGCAGATCATATCCCAAAAATTCAAACGTATGGGTGGTTTCGAAGGCGTTATTGGAGCTATTGATGGCACCTATGTAAAAATCAAGGCACCATCAGATAATGCACAAGTTTACATTAATCGGAAATGTTTCTATGGGATTACATTACAAGCAATATGTGATGATAGTCGTCAGTTCATCGATTGTTTTGCTGGATATCCGAGTTCAGTGTCCGATACTAGAATATTTAGACAATCAGAAATTTATAAGGCAATTGTTGATAATCCTTCAAATTATTTTTCGACACATGAATATATTCTAGGCGATAAAGCTTACGAGCCAAAACTTTTTTGCGTACCACCATATTGACAGGAACGTAATTTTACTCAATGGCAGCAAAACTTCAATCATCAACATGCTAAGACGCGACAAGTAATCGAACGTACATTCGCTTTATTCTTTGGTAGATTTCGTCGTTTTAAGGTTCTCGATATGTCTCGCACAGACCTCATACCAGCTTCTATTATAGCTGTGTGTGTTCTACATAATATTTGTTTAACAAACTCTTCCGATACTTTACGTCCTCGGTTTGAGGAAGAAGGTGCAGTGTATTTGCAGCAACGTACGATTGTAGCACCAGAACAAGAACAATTATTAACTCAAGGTAGAGCATTTTGAGAACAGTTAGCTTTAGAAATGGGATTACTCAATAATATTGGACAGTGAGATAATCTTTGACAATGTGACTGTGATGTGATATTTCCTTGTTTTAAATATATGTATTTTATTTTTCGTAATAATATTGGCGTCAATAGTCAGATGATGTAGTTTTATAATAAAGACGCCGTAAATGATGTCAATATTTATCCGTGTATTTACAAGATTATTGTATAATCAAAATGTGTAATAAATGTCATTTTTATTTTAAAATTGTCGACTAAAGTTGTATGAATATTATGGGTATATAGGTTATCGAATATCGGTTTGATTCATAGAATATTTATTAATTTTCATATTATATTGTCACTTTCTACTGATATTCTATTGAACGAATATTCTAGCACTATGAAAAGTTAAGGTGTGATTGGGCTATTATTTTCCAAAGAAATTAGTTAATTTTTTATACGTTTTTATTCTACTCGGTCAATTCAGTGAGGTAGTGAGGTACACATAGGATGACCAACTTCATCATGTTTTCAGGTGTGACGACTAACGCAAACATATACTTATATCCCTTTGTATCAGTTGTTTTCTCAATTTTTGTTTGTTTCCTTCTTCACCAAAAAAAGTAAAAAATTTTATTTTGCCTTTCGTCGTTATTTTCTTTATTAAATTCTACATATTTCTGCTATCTATTTTTCTACCTAAATTATTTTATCTTCCAAATTTTTACAATTCGAATTCTTGTAAGTATAGTTTAATACTGCTGCCTGTCCAAAACAAATAACATAATGTTTGAAAAAAAAATTTATTTAACGACAGACTTTAACAAAAGAACAACGAATATCACAAAAAAATGAAAATTTACATATTATAAAAATAAAATTGAAAAAAAAAAAACACTTGAAATACATAAAATGAAAAGAGATATACAAGACAAAAAAAGAAAATGAATAATATATACATGATACTTATAAATAAATACGAACAGTCTCGCAACTGATCATCCTACATATAGGGCACAGTACTTCCCTATCATGTAGTTCTATGAGCTGACAGTAACACTTTTCACAAATGCAAAAATGTCCACACGGGATGAATGAAAGTTGCCTCTCATTTTCTAAACAAATCACACAAATTCGATCCAGTTGTTGCTGCTGTTGCTGCTGCCGATGTACTTGGCCACCATTGTCATGTTCTAATTCATGTTGTCTACTTTCTTCTTGTTGTCTTACTTCTGGTTCACAAACTTCTGGTTGTCTAGCTGATTCTTCTAGTCTACGACTAATAGTACTGCTACTGCTGCTATGGCCTCTTGTCGGACACTCAACTGAAATGTGTCCCCTCTGGTGACAGGTATAACATACCTTTTCACCAGTGGGACAATTCCAATATTGGTGTCCATGGAAGCTGCAGTTGGTACACAAATTTCTTCTGTAATAAATAATATAATTAAAAACTGTGACAAATAATATTAATGAAGTAAGAAAATAATTAACAAATTTTTACCTGTCACTCGTGTACTGTTGACAATCACGAGCAATGTGGCCAAATTGTTTACATCGGTAGCAACAACAACCTGGGTAGGGACATTGAGTAGTTCGATGTCCCTTGAACCCACAATTTACACATGTAACATGCGCCAATTCAGGCCACATGTAGGGATTTGCAGCATTGGGAACCGGATTTAGTGGTCTGCACATATAAATCGAAAGAAAAAAATTATCAAAAATAATGACATAAACAAAATATGATGAATAATAATCGAATTGTTACCTTTCATCTAACAGTCTATCATCAGGTATTTCTTCAGGTTCTCCAACTTCTGGTTGTCAAACTTGTGGTTGTCCATTTTCGTTACGTGGGAGAGACAGTCTGTGAAACAATAAACAAACAAACAGATAGTTACAATTCGACGATTTATTCATTGGAACCGAGCACAAATGCAATACGACACAATCGATGGGAATCTTCAGGATTTTCATCCTTGTAATATTATACTAATGCCATTTAATGTAATATAATCACTGTCAACAAATTATCAATTTCATCGCATCCCTTCGCTAAATTCGATGGGCTGTGTTATGGTAAAGAGGACACAACATTTTACTCAAAATTATATCGAATTCTTACCTTTCATTCAAATCTCCGCGTTGGTCTAATCATTGTGTTCATGATTATGATCACCTCGTGGTTCATCACTCTCCGGTTGTCTAACATCATTCTCTGGTTGTCTAACATCAATCTCCGGTTGTCTCACATCATTTTCTTGTTGTTGTTCTGTTGCTGGTGCTTGTTCAGGTGGGATAGTGTTAGGTTGCCGTGGATTGCGTTCCATTAATTCCGCCATGTAACGCCTCCACAAAGCATGCGGAACACCACAATGAGGAGGATTATTCATTTTAAGATGAGCTATAACAATAACGAAACAAATAACATCTTCACGTACAAATTTATATGTTAATAAAAAAAAATCTGTTCACAAACCTCGTATTTTTCATAAATTTCTGAAATTTAGATTCCTCGATACAAGCACCAACACGCACAATTGAATTTCGAATAGAAGCACATTGTGATGACAAAAACGACGCTACCAAATGACGATGTAGATGTATATTACATGAAGAACAAACGATGCTACTAGCTCTGTGATTGGTTGATCAATGCTGGAACTATGTTTTGATAAAAATTGATTATTATTTGAAATCAAATTGCATTTCTTCATTACATTTTTTCGACGAACACCTCAAATACTGTCGTGATTCTTTCGAGAGCATTAACAGCTCTTTCTTTATAGACAAGATTTTCATTTCTGGTCAATGATGCTGGTTGAGGTCTAATTTTCAATTTTTTTATTTTTGGGGTATCTTCATATTGCACTTCTTCGTTCAGACATGTCGAAAGGGTTGTTTCTTCAGGAGAGGTCGACTCGCTGGTTTCATATCCACTGACAGTAACAACTTTTTCAAATATATTTTTTGGTCCATTCACCGAAGAAGCAATATGAGGAGGACGAACATTGTGTGATTTATGAAATATGGCATCAAGTTCTTCAAAAAAATCGCAGTGTACTCTTTTTCTTCCAGTATCTCCACTGCTCATATTGTTAATTTTAGTAATGTACCGTTTTTTCAGGTACTTCAATTTATTTTCACATTGTCTAGCTGTGTATGGGACCAATTTGGCAGCAATCTGTTGCCAAACTTTTTAATTTTTACAGGTTGTTGATTTGAAGAGATGCTCAGCATCTTTAAACAATGTCAGTAACTCCAAGACATCTGCTCGTTTCCACAATGGCCCAGTCGATGTATGTAGATCATTAAATTCAACAGCATGATATACTGTACTCTGTACAGGTGAGTCATCAAGGTTTACGATTTCTTCTTCATATCGAGCGTCTAGTTCTTCTTGTAGTCTAGCCTCGGATGTTCGTTTCTCGAATAATATTTGATCCTCTTTTTCAGAATTAATATTTGAAAGATTTGTTTTCTGTTGAATCGTATTACCCGGCACTTTTTTTGTATCATTTTGCACAGGTTTTGACATACGTTCTTGCATATTTATCCGTTCTTTGCTACCATTTTTATGTATAGCTTCCATAATATTTTTTGGCATTGAAATAACGGATTTTTTATAGTTTGAGGTACTTGGTACCTCCAGTTGTCGATGTAATTCTACATCTTGTTGTCTGTTTTGTACTTCAAGATCGGGTTGTCTAGAAGTATGAGGTAATTCGACTGTTGCTGATGAGTCACCACTGGTACCATCGGAGGGAATTGTGACGACTGCATCATTTTTATTTTTTGGCAGTAATAATTCGCTAGTAGTATCATCAGATACTACTTCATCAACTGCAGCAGTACTATTTTTCGACACAACAGAGACATCGTTGATACTGATTAATTCTGAATCAGAATCTACTAACATATTGAGCGTGGCTGGAGTAGCTGAGTCAATTTGAACTGAATAATCTCCATTTTTGTTTATAGTGTACCGGCACCACAACAGATTATCCGCTAAGAAAAAAAAAACAAAACCTATTGAAGAGCTATTCTCTCTTTTTGACCAAGAAATGATGAAGTCTATGCTAATACTTACAATCATCCTTATGTTGAACAAGAATATGATCATCATACATGAATGGCATTCCTGTTCTAGTATCTGACACAATATTATAATTCATTTTTATTTAATTTATCACACAACAATATAATTTAAAATTCTCACAAAAATCAATTTGTCACATCAAACTTATGAATGTCAGAGTTTATTCAAAAATATTTGAATATGATAAAAAATAGTCTAGAGGTCATGGTTGACCGTTATTTGCATTCAAAAATAAGTGGGTTGTCCACCACAACCAAGGGACAACCATTCATCACCCTAAAGTCATTCGGAAATGGGTGTGGCCTAATGGACAACCGTTTTAATTTTCAAGTCATGTGATAGTCAACCACCATTGCGCACCCGTCACCCTGAGTTACATTTCTGAATGCCCTCCTGTAATGTACAAATTATTATTTTATTAAATGTGTAAACTCACTCGTGTGTTTTAAAATATTATTGAGTCTCTATTATATGTTAAGGTCCATTATAGCTTGTGGATGATAAACTTGAATTATTTTAGAAGTATTACTGCTTTTTAAGTAGGTGATATTTCGTGTATGGTGTAACATCGAAAGTGGTTCTAATTAGGTACATTACCTTCTCTTTTGGCTGTTACATTATTGGCGCCCAACTGGTCTGCTATTGTGAATCGAACTCTCGCTCTAGTACCTATTTTCCGGAGTTGCTGATCCAAGTTGCTGTTTCAATTCCTCTGATCCGAAGTACTTTGCTCTAACCTTGAAAACTCTAGTTAAGTACTCAATGAGAAAGGCGTAAGGCATGCTCTTGAGGAAAGGAAGTAAAGGTTATTTGCAAGTGGAAAAAGATCAGCAGTGAAAAGAAAATCCGAACTTCAAAACCAACAAAGGATATTTATTATACAAAAATAAGAAAAACGGGTATATATACAAAAAATCAAAAGGTGAGTAAGACTTTGGTGATGAAAACAGCAGCGGATCAATCAAGCTCCTGTTCAAACAAAAGGAAAAACCAAGTAACAATTAATATTAGTTATAATATTGTAAGTCGCGAAAAATTTATTTTTGTGAATGAAACTTGGGAAAATTTATCCGAACCCAATACTACTAAAACAAATTTAATTTGGCTTATCGAAGCTAAAAACTTTGAACTAATTAACGTGTGTCAAAATTTAAATATCGAAGTTGATAAAAAATATTTTTCTCGTATAAAAACTCAAGAGGATATCCTGTTAAAAATTAAATCTAGTAAAGAAATTCAAAAATTATTAACGCCTTAAAATATAAAAATAATTTTACAAACAACACGAAAACCTCGTGAACAAATTCCCAAATTAGAAAATCCTATAATAAGAAAATATTTTAATCCCCTTACTACGTCAACTCCACTCTCGGAAAACTTGGATAACCCCACACCATTTCCAAGAGTTAGGTCAACTATTAACTTAGCCGATATTACCGAGTGCTTAGAAAAATCTGACAAAGACTTTCTTAACTCAGAAATTGAAACTAGAATTTTATAAAATCCTTGCATACCCGTGGAAAACAGAATGACAGGAAAGGCTGTGGTAAACGTCAGACCTTCCCTATACGGGCACACCCCGACTGAAGATATCGTGTCATTTTTAACTGGATTTGAAAATGAGGTGGAATCGTTCATTTGGGATGCTAACATGAAATTAAAAAAAAATAAAAATTGCATTTTCTGGCCTTGCTAAACAAATGTTTGAAGACAGAATTCAAGCAAATCCCGAATGTAACAATTGGCAAAATACTAAACAAAAAATCCTGGAAGTCTTTACTAGAACCAAACCCCAACTACGCGAAATATTGTACGAAAGGAAATATAATGGTGAAGCTGATTTCCCTGCATACATTATGTTTGTGAAAAGAATCTTAAAACATATTGAACCAGATATTACTGAAGAAAAAATAATCGAAAAAATAATGCCTAATCTTCCTAAAAAGGAAAGAGTGTTTTTAATAAAAAAAAAAGAACCCAAAACAATTCAAGAACTCGATACGGGCTTCTCTAAATACTTAGAGTTTAAAGACAAAGTATTTGGACATTCGGATCCCCTCCTACGAAGAAAAATCGAACAACTTGAAAAAACTATTGAAGAATTAAAAGCTGGAAAAACGGAAAAGAAAACTGAAAAAAATGTAAATTTAGTATCATCCGATCCAGTCTGGAAAGCTGAGATGGAAAAGATGAGCGCTGAGATAGCGAACATCTCAAAATCTCAGGAATCCAGGAAAAATAAAAATCCCCAAAATAAAAATAATAATAATGAACAAAATAATTATAATCAAAACCAAAACCAAAACCAAAATCAAAATAGGAATAATAATAATAATAACAACAATAATGGTAATTGGAACCAGAACCAAAACTGGAATTAAAACAATCAAAATCGAAATAGTAATCAAAATTTTAACCCTAATTATAAAGGTAGAAATTTTAACCCAAATTTTCGTAGAAACAATTTTCCTAGAAATAATAATGGTTACTACTCCAACAGAGTTCCAATCTGGAACCAGTTTGGCCCCCCAAGTTGGAATTCAAACTGGAATAACGCTCCAGCATGTAACGGGATATCATTTAATACTCCCCAAAACCCCCGTATGTGGCTGCAAACATTCAAATGATTGCCCCTCCAGCACCTTTGATGGCAGCCCCACAACAACAAAACTACCTCCAAACCCCAAACCCCCAGGCCTGCCAAAATAATTGCTCAAAAAACTGATTGTCCCCCTTACAGATGACTTGTCAGCTGTAAGGGATGTCTCGAATGAAGAATCGAAACAGATTAACAATGTTAGTGAGGAGAAATTTCAAAATAAAGGGTACTGCAGAACCAAATGTAAATTTCACCTGCCTTTTGCCATTTGTGGTAAACAAATACTTAGCCTAGTCGATCCAGGTTCGGAACAGACACTAATAGATGAAAAAGTTTTAAAGAAAGTCAATTTTACGGAACTAATCCTACCAACAAAAATAAGATTTCGTGGTGTGGATAGCCAACCTCTTGAGGTTATAGGAGTAACCAATGTGATTTTTTCCATTGATCAATGCATTTACCCACATCCCACCTTCGTTGTCTAAAATTTGGTAGAACCGGTCATATTGGGTTACGACTTTTTGTCAACCCATAAAGCCAAAATGGACTTCTCTAATAACAAATTCACTTTACCGTGTGGTGATGAAGAGCGATGTTTTGATATACCTGAATGTTAAAATTACCCTATTGAAAAGGAAAATAAGTTAGGTTATGTTAAGCCCTTTAAATATTATGCCCCCCAAACTTTTAAAATTGAGGCAAATTCAGTGCTAATTTTAGCAACTCTGCCTGAGCATCTGGAGTTTCTGTGTGAAACATCCATGGAAGAAAAACACAATTTCTTTGTAATCGTATCAGAAGACACGATAGTGGCTGTTAACCACAATAACAGACCTCACGTGATCTATAAAGGCAAATACTTGGGAAAATTTGAATTAAGTAGCGCAGTAGAAATTAATTCCTGCCAAATAGAAAAAATAATAGAAACTACTATCTTTATGGATAATCGAGGAAATCCCATCCCGATCAACCCAAATCTTTCGCTTGAACAAAAAATAAAAATGTATGAAACAATCAATGAATTTAATAATATTTTTACGGGAAAAACAGACGAAGTCTCTGTCTATAAAGTACCGGAACAAGTTGTCCACGTAGACAACAAAACTCCACTGCGGTGTAGGTATTTCAAATTCTCACACGCAGAACATGAAGCCCTACATAAACTGGTCGATGACCTAGTAAAAGCAGGTGTCCTAAAAAAGGAAAAATCAAAATTTGAATCCCCAATTTTTGTAAAAAAGAAACCAGATGGAGTCTACAGAGTATTAGTAGACTACCGAAGAATGAATCAAAGAATTATTATGGATAACAATCGTGTTCCTACGATTGATGTTATTTGGCCGTACTTAAGAAATAAAAAATGGTTTACAACAATTGATTTAAACAGTGGATATTTACAGATTCCTCTCACAGAAGAATCTAAACAATACACTGGAATAAATGTGGATGGAATTGGATATGTGTTCAATTCTGCCCCAATAGGCCTAAGCATTTCTCCGTCCATTTTCCAAACCATCATGGATGACATATTCCACGATATATTTTGGAAAAAAATGGTATGTTACCTGGATGATATTTGTATTTTCAAAGAAACTTTCGAAGAATGTTTCGAAAATACAAGAGAAGTGCTAAAAAGATTAAACGAAGTAAATTTAAAAATAAAAACAAAAAAATGTCAATTTGCAATGAACGAAATTGAAATCTTAGGACATACTGTCCGATATAACAAATTACGCCCATTAAACAAAAATATTGAGGCTATAAAAAATTTAAACCCCCCAAATACGTTAAAACAATTACGATCATTTTTAGGATCGATAAATTACCACAGGAAACTAATCCCCAATTTAGCTAAAATTACTGCCCCTCTTACTGACTTACTAAGAGGAACAGATAGTAAATCAAATTCCAAAATAAAACTAAATCAAGAACATCTTGAAATCTTTGGAAAATTAAAAGAAATAATGATTTCCAAACCTGTATTGGCAATTTATGATCCAAAACTGGAAACCTGTGTAGAAGTTGATGCTTCAAAATCGCATTAGGTGCAGTGCTGCTGCAAACTAACCCCATTACGAAGCATAAACATCCAGTTGGATAATTCTCGGAGAGTCCGACCTGCCCAGTCAAAATTATGTTCTTTTGACTTGGAAATGCTAGCAATTACGAATGCATTAGCCCATTTCCCTGGATACTTACTAGTACTACACTTTGTAGTATACACTGACCATAAGCCTCTGATTTATCATCAGAAATTCAATACTCCCAGCCCAAGATTAATTAGATTAATCTCAAAACTAAATGAATGTAGTTTCCAAATTAAACACATCGCCGGAAAAAATAATTGTATGGCTGATATGTTGTCCCATCCTCATGATGAACCGGATGAAATTACATTCGAAAAAGGTGAATTTTTAGTAGATAAAAAATATGCTCTCTATGATGAAGAGAAAAATGTGAATACTTTATGCAGAATTCACAACGACAAGTTTGCCCCATTAAACCCTGGGTTTTATCAAAATCCAAATACGTGGTACTACCCAAGTACTACGTCTCAAAATTACTATTACCCCCTTCCGCTGCATCAACTTTCCCATATTATCCCGTGGTACAAACCACAAGCCCACAGAATGAATTTAATCATTCTCAAAATTGCCCCAATCAAACTACAAATGTAGTCACCAGATCTGCTCTTAGAAGAGAGTCAAATCTCAATAATCAGATCAAAATAACCCCTTCTGTAACTCCCGACTCCCCACAAATCACAAATTCCGATATTACATCACCTCCCCAAACAGAAGATCAAACTCTGAACCCCTCCAAAAAATCGATTTACCCGAAAATCTAAAAACAATGCAGGAAAATGACCCGCATTGGAAAAACGTTATTTCATTATTAAATTATAATGAAATTAAAAAGGATAAAAATGAAATACGAAAATTAAATCGTACGATACAATTACACTTTCTGGACGAAAATAATGTTTTAAAGAAATTACCTAACCCAACTTCATCATATGATGAAGCGGTTACTGTAATTCCTGAAAAATTAATTCCGGTAGTTCTAAAAAAAACTACATGACAATCCGTTGTATGGAGGTCATTTCGGAATTAAAAAAACTAAAAATAAAATAAAAAACCAGTTTTTCTTCAAAAACATGGTACAAAAAATAACGGAATATGTATTGTAGTGTCATGAATGTCAAATGGCACAAAATTCCCCAAATGAGGCTGGCTACCTCAAACATATAGAAATCAAAAATCCTTAACAATTCTTGCATTTAGAAATAGATTTCATAGGGAAATTTAGTACCGAGTATGAACACTCGTATGTGCTTGTTAGTGTTGACAGAAGCACAAATTTTTGTACCATACGTCCAACAAAAAACCCAAATGCTCAATGCGTAATTGAGTATTTGAAATTCATTTGTTACACAAATGGCACCCCTGGAAAAATTTCTTGCGACAACAGAGGTCATTTTGCCAATGAATCCATTCGCAAATTTTGTGAAGAGAATAATATCAAAATTATTTACTCCTCTTTTTATTCCCCCCAATCGCAAGGACTCGTTGAAAAAATCAACGGTGTCATTAAAAAATCACTCTCAAAATACAACCATTCAAATGAAAAAGAATGGATCGAGACCATTAATAAAATTATTTTTGCATACAATATAAGTCCGATTGAACATTTAAACAATAAATTCCCATTTTACCTACTTCATGGATTTAATCCTAAAGTACATTTACCAGAAATACCGGAAAACCATAAAAATAATACAACTCGTGAAGATGAAATCGAAACTCTCCTTCAAACGAGGGAAAAAACGCCGAGCTTAACAAAGAAAGCATCAGAAAAAAACACAAAACATTATAACACACATCACAAGATCATTGACTTCAAGCCCAACGACCTTGTTTTGCTGCGTCAATCGAAAAACGTTGCGGAAAATAAAATGAAATATACCGGACCTCATAAAATTGTTAGAAAGGTCACGGATCTAAATTATATAATCCGTATTAAAACAGACGATAAAACCGCTTATGCCAAAACAGTAAACATGCGACGATTAATACCATATAAATCTCGTAATGCCGACGAAAAAAATAGTGAAACAAATTCCGACAAAAATAACAAAAACCCCGAAACCCCCATCCCAACCCAAATCTTACCTAAACCTAGGGGTGGCCATTGGAAAAAACAAGAGTAGATGTGTGTAAAGTATATTACCTGCATCTACGTGTTTTTTCACTCACAAATTTTCTTCTTCTTCCGTCTTTTTTTTCTTTCTTTTTCCCATCCACCCTCTTACCTCTCATTGCCTCTTAATAAAATTAATAATAAATAAATAAAACACTAGGTCCAAAAAAATACCAAAATTCTTAAAACTAAATGGTATAAAAAATTAGAAAAACTCACCAATTGCCCAGGTGTTTGCATAGACCTCCAGAAACTTGGCGAGGTGCTCCCCACTGGTAGTGCTACTAGTGTCGGTGGACATCGGAGACGGATTCTCGTTCAAGGCTCCTTCCTCTCCCAAACTCGAGTCCACTGTGAAGACGCTGTCCTCAACAGAGAGAGTGTCCCATAGGAACGAGTAAACGGTGGGATTAGTCAGCAACCATCCTCCCTGGAGCGACATGGCACAGTTACCTTCAGTGGCATCATAGTGACGGATAATGTGAAAACCAACGATGGAAACCGAGACGTCCAGCCGTGGTTTGTAATGCTGGTTTAAAAACCCAGCAAAATTGACTCCGTCTGGACCAATCAGGAAATCCGTGAGGTATGTTCTGTCGACATGGACGTACTCAACTGTGACTGCCTTGTTGGTCTGCTACGATACACAAAGCAAGCCAACCAACAGCCTGGAGAAAACCCCCAGGCTGACCATTCCCCGCATGTCTAGATTCCCACAAAACTCGAGCTTCAACCCCGAGTATCCAAACTCGACCATCATGGCACGAGGATAAAACACTCGGAGTGAAAAGAGCAGTCGTTTCGTGAATTCCTCGCACAACGGACAACAAACAAACCTCACCAAATGGCTCCAGTAGTTGATGTTCTCCTCGATGGTTTCTTCCGGCATTCGATGTGGTTCAAACTCACTAAGGAACACCCCTTTATTCGCCTCGCCCGATACACGATAGAAAAAGGAAAACAACTGATGTAGGGAATAGAAAAGCCGTGGTTCATAGGGACAGTCCTGGAATGGATGAATCTTTGTGAGAACCTGGCTACCGATAAACCAAGTCTCGTTGGCTTCCACCTTTCCATGAGAGACAAACATTCAGTCATTCATGTAGGTAATAGGCATTTTTTGTTAAAAAAATTGAAAAAAAAACAAAAAAAAAAAAACAAAAAAAAAACAAATTAATAACAGTAAAAAAGAGTAAAACTACGCGAACTAGGTCCAAAGGAAAAAAAAAACCGCAC
Source organism: Ericerus pela (assembly GCA_011428145.1). Taxonomy (NCBI): domain Eukaryota; kingdom Metazoa; phylum Arthropoda; class Insecta; order Hemiptera; family Coccidae; genus Ericerus; species Ericerus pela. Next base: position 204,377 of record WOFM01001237.1, read on the forward strand.
TTCACTGACCTCGGTGCGATGAAACAAAATAAAAATCTGGAAAAGAATATGAAAAAATAATAACAAATAACACAAAAAAAATGGAAAAAATCGGAAAATGATTAGCAAACCAAACTCAGACAATTGTAAAACTCAAACTGATCGGTCAAATCTACTAAACTTTATACTAAACGTATGACCGAAATTCGTAGCTTCGAACTTTTGCAAAAATCTATCTCTCTCCTCGCCCCAGCATTCCCGTGTCCTAAAAAAATTCCTAAAAATCATAATTACTCGTAAATAATTCGGACGTTGCATTTTTTCTGTTTCAGAAAATGTATACGAACCTACTTTTCTATTTCGCAATAACTATTTCTTTGATTACTATTGCGCAAAGAACATCGTCTGACCCATATAGGATTACAACGGCGTCAACTGGCGCTTATTTTCAAGAAATAAACAATATTTTCGTATATGCTAAATCTGCCCCAATAATTTACTCTATTAAGCTAGATCTGCATGAATCAGCAGACAAGCTATTAGCAACAAATTTCAAACACCGGTTGTGTAATGAAACAACCTGGAAAAATTGCAAATATGCAGAAATGGCAAAACGTCTAAAAAATGCAATAAAAAACCTCAAAGAACAAAATATCGCAATGATTCAAGACTTCTATTCAACGCCATCCTCCATTCGAAGCAGGAATCTTTATTCTGGATGTACCTTGTCATATCCAAATTGAAAACATTGACAAAAACAATAAAAACACAGTAATTATCCTAATAGAAATCCCCTGTCTCTCTGAATCGTTGGAAGAGACTATTAAAATTAAAAATCACTTACCACTTCTTTGGACATATTTCTCCGACTCTACAGAACCTTTTGATCTTGCCATAGACTTAGCAACGACAAAGGTCTATAACCCTGTAACGGTTATATATTGTAAGAGAACAATCAAATACACAAGCTAGTTAAAAAGGTGTATTAGACATAAACTTTATAGAAGAGTAACAGTAATAAACATCAAGAATTAAAAGAATAGGT